>JAWPHD010006604.1:0-142276 GCA_037043455.1 Cyrtodaria siliqua | reverse complement strand
TTTGATGTTTTTTTTCAGTTTTGAGTACTTCTAAGTTTATTTTGGTGTATTGGAATATGCACTCTTTGGGTTTTTTGGAGACTATAAATAGAAAAATGTGGACCTATCAAAAACTTCCAAAAAGTAAGTAAAATGGCTGATTTTGACTCACGGATTGATCAGCTTGGAATAACTTTTTAAAACTTCGGAGTAGGTATGTAAAATTTAGCATTTCCTGATACGCAAGAGCATTATGAGTGCAGACATGACCCTGATATGCGTAGGATTTTTTTTAATTTTTATTTATTGACATTTGAAATATTGCTAAAATTGCTGTTTTAGCATTTTTGAGGGGTGGGGTAATCTTAAAGAAATGGGACTAAAGTTGTACAGAAAATGCTTTTAGATATTGTTATATGATATGGAAACATGGGTAATTTTATTGTCTTCTAACAAATGTATGACACAATGATGATGTGATTTATTTTTGCTCAAGGATTCAGGCTAAGGGCTTGTCATGGGTTTGATGATTGAGAAATGTACATTAAACTGTGGAGTGCCCCCAATAATCTTGAACATATTCGACGCTTGATTGTAAATACAAACATTACAAGCGTCGCAAAAATCTAGAAAATCTTCGGACTGAGATACTGCGTTCAATAAAATAGGAATGGTCTTGAAAAATATGGTAACATCCGCGTGGTGCGCTAAAACGATGTATCCGGTCTATGAGTGATAGCATATGGCTGAAAACGGTAATATGGAAATACCGTTTTCGCCAAAAAATCTTCTACATATAACGCATGCGTTATACTTTTCTTGTTCTTATATTTCCTATTGATGCTGCCTTGTTTGTTGGAGAATTGTTTGTTTCTGTGCGTGTTTGTGGTTGAATGTGGTCCTTGAATGCTACATTTTCTGTTCAACTTGTATATGCTCTTTTACCATCAGAAAAACAAGGCATCGTTCATTATACGAGCAATCTTTAACAAAATAGCAGAGATATATCCTTCAATAATAAAAACGACCTGAGAAAGAGGACAATTTAAGGAAAATATAATAAGGGTGAAGTGTGGAGAGTGTGTGTATGGCTGTGTGTGCGTGCGTGGGGTGGGGTGGGGGT
This sequence comes from Cyrtodaria siliqua, assembly GCA_037043455.1. Taxonomy (NCBI): domain Eukaryota; kingdom Metazoa; phylum Mollusca; class Bivalvia; order Adapedonta; family Hiatellidae; genus Cyrtodaria; species Cyrtodaria siliqua. Next base: position 141,174 of record JAWPHD010006604.1, on the reverse strand, counting down.
GGGGTCGGGGGTAGGGGGTTGGGGGGGGGGGTGAAGGGGATAAAATGAGATAACAGAGATGGGTAAAGCTATGTACTATGTACCTACACTATCAACAACATAGAACACTGAAGAAAAAATGAAGAAATAGAATGTTTTGAGAGAGGTGGTATAAAACAAAAACTGTGGAGTGGCAATATGTGTTCTGTAACAATAAAATAGCCCAACTCCCTTTAACACTTATGACTTTGAGACGAAGTGGGGTGGAGTGGGGTGTGGTGAGCTGAGAATTGATGTACATGTAATTTTGAATTAAACAAGTAAAAACATTGTGTTTATATTGGGTTGATGGTTGGTTGGAAGGGTGGTGATTGAGGTGGGCAGTTACACACTTCACTAAAAGTATGGTGTAGGAATAAACACAACTAACAACACATAAATCTGCATGCATCACGTTCATTTATCGAACAATGTCGGTCAAATTAATATAAAGGCCACCGCTTTATTTTATTCTTTTTGGAATTAACGGAAGATAGATAGAATGATACAGGAATTGGAAAAGCCACGAAGATGGGAGGGCCTCGACGGCCTCTTTGTTATCACAACGTATTAAGAAACAAAGATCAAGAACAAAGATAATGATATTTTACTAAAGCATGTCTCCATTTGTGTATTATTTTTAAATCGACACTTTCTCACTTGACTAGTCGAGCACGCCTCCAACGGTCCTAGTCGTCACATAAAGGGATTATACAAGTAGACCCAGAGACCATGGACTTGTATTGGAGTGTGAGACGCCAAAAGGTATGTGGGTGTTTTCTTACATGAAATGTTATGCTGAATTCAAAAACCCATTTCTTAAGTGCATTAGTATATTAAAGGTCAAGGTCAATGGGGTCATTGAGGTAAAAAAGTTCAATTAAGTACAACATGCACACAAACACCCGCCCGTTTAGTAGAGATAAATAATTTGTTATATAATGGGGGTTCAGACATGTGTTTTATGTATAACTGATTGGAGACGAGACAGTTAACATATCACTGTGTTGCTGAACGTATAGGGTTTATTTTCCAGTCAATCTAAGATAAGTAACACACTACACTGAAAGTCTAAACAAAACATATAATGTGAAAACTATCATAGAAAGAAAAAAATAATCCATATAAGCCACCATACATGGTTTATTACAAAACTCTTCGGTCATTGAAGGTAACAATTATTGTAAACGAAGTTTAATTTTAAAAAGTGAATTTTTGCACAGTATGAAGTAAGTTACAATGTATATTTGTATTGAAATAGCAGTTAAAAGATACTATACGCTCATATATTGGTGAATAATACCATTTATAACTATTAACACTTTGTGTTCGAAGTAGACGACGTTGGGTTGCGTCATGAGTTTTCGTGAAAATGACACTGTAGTAGATACATATAATATACATATAACATTAAAGCAATTTATAATGCCAGGACACTAATATTACAACACTCAGACATAATGATAGCACATAACAATTTTAAATAACCTCGAGCGAATGTTACAAAGAAAGAGTTGAAACCTTTAGAATACTGTTTATACTTGATATCACATATTAAAATCAGCATATTTTTTAAAATAACTATTGCTCAATAAATGCTGACTAGACTTAACGAAAGAAAAAAATCATTAGAATAGTTTTTGCCATTTCAACATTTCCAATATATAGCAGAATACAAACCAACGAGTGGGGATTTGTGTTCTGATTTTTGGTCTAAAAACAATTAAGAAATACGAGATAAGTTTTGTATTCAAAATCTAAATTATGAACATATATTTCTTCATTAAAGTAAAGTACAAAGTGTTGTTAAGCTATTCTTACTCTCAATATAGCAATGCTGTACAAATAAAACAACTAGTGAGTAATAGTTTTTTTTTTGCTCGCCCTGTGGCACTAGGCCTTTTGGCGAGCTTTTCAGTAGGTGATTAATATGATTGGAAGGGGGAGTAGTAGGGAAGTATTTGTTTCAATAATGGCAAGAACAAGGCAGACAACTATGTCAGTTAGATAGGACTGGCTGTGAAAATCAGAAGGCAATTAGATTAAAAATAATCTAGGATATTTATTTGCCCTTAGATGTTTATAATAAGCTCTGGTTGGTCTATTTTTTTATATTTTTTTTTAAGATTAAATTGAGGATTAACAATATGTTCCAACGTCAGCGCGTCACCATTTCTTTTTTTAAAAATTATTCTATCTAATATTTACATATATACATACTCCATGTTGTATCTTCCTCGTGCTCCCTTCCAAAGGGAACGGACATCTCGAAATGTAAGCATATATTTTTAAAACACGATAAAATATCCCAGTGTTGTTAGAGGACATCACTCCAGATCTCTCAATATAAAGCAAGGCCAAATGCGGCGTGCGCTATGAGAGTAAGCACGTCAAATGGAGTGTGTCCCTCCACCAAAGCCGCTTGGAGGCCAAGGGCACGAGGCAGAAGTATACATAGGATTTACATGTTAATAATATTTCCCCCCACTATCCCGATGTGTGCATCAGACAAGACTAAAAAATATCTTCTTCCCGGCTGTCGACGTAAAACCATTCTGTTAAGCATATATACAAATAAATCGGACAGCCAGGAATTTCTATTATCTTAATTATCATATAAAACGGCTAATTATTAAAATCACACAACGGGACCGGTGGGGATTTACAATATATTGTTACTATATAGACAGAAAAGTCGAGCAGCTGTCGTTAATCAAGCATGGGTTCGTAAGGAACGATTTACCATACTAAAATCCAACATAAGATATTATTAAAGATGGGTTTAGCACAATACAAGGCAATGTTTACAGTTTATGTTTATTGGAATATATTGGCCACGGCTTCAACAAAATAAAATATAAAACATATTCATGTACTTTATGAACCCTGGGTACAGCAGTTCACAAAGACAAATGTACCTAATATAGAAGATAAAATGTGTAGTTAATTAAACATATGTATGTACTTTATGAACCCTGGGTACAGCAGTTCACAAAGACAAATGTACCTAATTGAAAGCTCTTGCATTGAAAATGTCAAAATTCTTATTAACTACACAATAAGTAATTGCTGTGACCGCGAAAAACTGCCGCCACCGTGTGGAGATCCCGAACGTGGACTGCTGTTAACTCTGTTGAAGACGCGACAGAAGAACCCGACTGAAACCGATGAAATCCCATGCTCTGAAAATAAAAACATAAAAAACCGAAAACACTGTTTTCAATAACAGGAGAGGGTGGGTGGGTTTATGTTGCGAATACAGATAAAATAAATGTTTTGTACCGAATGAATTACTGAACCTTTGTTCAATCCAACTGTGTAGACAAAAAGGAATTTGATAATTAAAGTTGCCGGTGTCTATGTATAAAATGCACCGGCAGAATTTATACACTAAATTTATTTTATATTCCACTTGAATAACAGTAATTTGTCCTTCAACGCACAAATTCCAATATGATTAAAACCTGTTACGTTGTAAATAGGGCAGGATGGACGTTAGTCCATTACAAAATGCCGATGTTTAAAGTTATTTAAAAAATATAGTATCCCGTGGATCCAATGGGACTGCTTAGTCTCAAGTATCCATTAGGAACAGATTAACGGCCGATGCTCGTCTTCGCAGAAGAGAAAAATACGTTAAAAATGAGGTCTATTCCAGTTGGAGGTAGTAAACTGTCTGTATTTTCAATACAGAGTTTGTACCCACTGATGAGTCTAAGTTAGTCCCCATCAGTGATAGATTATTAATTATATATACTAGTCCATATTCTAAAACATATCGGAGTGGGAAGGGTAAGGAGAAATGTATGGTGTTAATATAAAGAAATTGGGGCTAACAGGAGTATATAGAAAAATGAACATATAACTCCCATTAAATATATGGTAGAGTACGTGACTGATCCTGGACCGCTGTGCCTGCGTTGTCATCAGACTCAAAAATCGCCCCAGCGGATCAGTCCCATATTGTAGCTATACCAATTAATAAATTATTTTTCTGGTAGTCTAAAATTCTTGTTCTGATGATGGTTATACTGTATAATACTAACAGGTTGGGACTAACAGGAATATATAGATAAGGGATCATATGACTCGTGAATAGGTATTGCTGTTATACACATAATCTGTATATATGATATATCCAGCTAAGACACAAGACGTTATATCTTCAATAAAAAACTAAGAGCGAGCCTCAATTTATATACCTGAGTTGATCAGCCATGAAGCGTGCTGGCTGTAAATATTCAAGCTTCCCATGCTTTTTCAATGACCAATTAGTCTTGGGAAATGTGTCCTTACATGTAACTGCGTATTATCTTGAACAACACGTTACGTAAGTATACAATACATATCAAAGGCAATTAACATGTCGCCAGTTGTCAATTATTTATCCATTTCAACCAATCAAACCAAAACGATACCTCCGACAAACAACAGCACGTGTCACTGTATAATAAAGCACGTGCAATTATGTTATAATATAACCTATGTCAATATACTCCGACATCAACAAAAGGGCGGAGATATCTAAGTACTGGCGACATGTCAGTTAGGTGGCAACACTCATACAACATATGTTTAAGTGTTAACTTGAGAGATACATTTTATGAGAGCATTTGTAACTAGACTCAACAAAATACTTGCAAGTTAAACAAAATAGCCTGAAGTTTTGAAAAAAAAAACAATTTCAACTATGATTAAATCATAGCTTTATTACGAACCATAAAAATATCCGAAGCAGTGGACTAGTGATTAACTCAGTAATGGTTTTTACAAGCAGTTAAAACCTTAATGTTTTACACAATGCTTACAGTAGCAATCATCAATAATATACAAGCATTGGAACTATGCTATCATAACAACTATACTGAAACGCAAAAGAAACGCAACTCGGGAATTTCCGCTATATATTGTATGTACAGTATGCTGCTGTTAATCGAATGGTACATGGCTACGTAAGACCTTTTCTTTCGGAAAAAAATACTAAAGCAACACATAATACAGCAAATAGTATTCCTTCAAAGTTTCATTATTGGCAGAGTACGCGTTTGGCTCAAACATGTTAGCAAACATAGGATGCACAATTTTGCAAACTCTTTACGTTAAAAACAGTACTGAACTGGCTCAGTTTTTCGAAGAGGAACTTCAACATTTATGAATTTCTTGTTACAAGGTGTAGTGTGATTAAAACGTCTACAGAATCACAGTTGTGTCCTTTCTCTAATTAATTGCAATGTTTTTTTACAAAACATCTTGCGATTTGTTTGGAATATTATGTGGAATTAAGTGTGCATTATATACAATATATAGCGGAAATTCCCGAGTTGCGTTTCTTTTTCGTTTCAGTATAAGTAAGTAAGTGTTTTTAGATCACCTGAGCCGAAGGCTCAAGGTGATCTATTGGGATCACTCTGCGTCCGTCGTCCGTCGTCCGTCCGTCGTCGTCGTCGTCGTCGTCGTCGTCGTTAACTTTTCTTCAAACGACTTCTCCTCAGAAACCGCTTGGCTAATTTTGACTAAACTTCACATGGATGATCCTTAGATAAATGCTTTTTAGATTTGTTAAAATTAGGTCAGCGCGACATCCAAGATGGCCGCCATTGCCATATATAATCGAAACCTTAAAAAATCTTCTTCTCCAGAACCGCAAGACAGATTTCAACAGTTTTTCTTTTAAAATGATCACCAACGCCTACACTATCAAGTTTTTCTCAAATAAGGTCCCCGGGGTCAAAAATGGCCGTGCCCCGGGGATCCAAAGTTTGTATATTGAGATTTTGCATGTTTTTCATATAGACATATAGGAAAAAACTTTAAAAAAATTTCTTCTCTGAAACCACAATGCACAGAGCTCTCATATATTACATGTAGCATCAGCTTATGGTCCTCTACTAAGTTTGTTCAAATGGTGACCCTGGGGTCAAATTTGTCCCCGCCCCGAGGGGTCACAGTTTTACATAGACTTATATAGGAAAAAAAAAAAAAATCTTCTTGGAAACTACAAGAGCCAGAGGTTTAATGTTTTGCATTTACTATAAGTATATGGTCCTTGAGCAAGTTTGTTCAAATGGTGACCCCGGGTCACATTTGACCCCGCCCCAAGGATCACATGGTTTGCATAGACATGTATAGGGAAAAACTTAAAACATCTTCTTCTCTGAAACTGCAAGAGCCAGAGGTTTAATATTTTGCATTTGCTATAAGCTTATGGTCCTCTACCAAGTTTGTTCAAATGGTGACCCAGGGGTCACATTTGGCCCCACCCCGGGGGTCACAGTTTTACATAGGCTTGTATAGGCAAAAACTGAAAACAATCTTCTTCTCTGAAACTAAAAGAGCCAGAGGTTTATCATTTTGCATTTACTATAAGATTATAGTCCTTTACCAGGATTGTTCAAATGGTGACCCTGGGGTCACATTTGGCCCCGCCCCGGTGGTCACAGTTTTACATAGACTTGTATAGGGAAAAACTTAAAAAATCTTCTTCTCTGAAACTACAAGAGCCAGAGGTTTAACATTTTGCATTTACTATAAGATTATGGTCCTTTACCAAGTTTGTTCTAATGGTGACACTGGGGTTACATTTGGCCCCGCCCCAGGGGTCACAGGTTTTACATAGACTTGTATAGGGAAAAACTTTAAAAATCTTCTTCTCCGAATCTGCTTGAGCCAGATGTTCAATATTTTGCATTTGCTATAAGCTTATAGTCCTCTACCAAGTTTGTTCAAATGGTGACGCTAGGGTTACATTTGACCCCACCCCAGGGGTCACATGTTTTACATAGACTTGTATAGGGAAAAACTTAAACAATCTAATCTTCTCTGGAACTGCTTGAGCCAGATGTTCAATATTTTGCATTTTCTACAAGCTTATGATCCTTTACCCAGTTTGTTCAAATGGTGACCCTAGTGTCAAATTTGGCCCCGCCCCGGGGGTCACCGTTTAACATAGATTTATATAGGATTTTTTTTTAAAAATCTTCTTCTCTGAAAGTACAAGAGCCAGAGGTTTAATATTTTGCAGTTACTATAAGATTATGGTCCTTTACCAAGTTTGTTCAAATGGTGACCCTGGGGTCATATTTGGCCCCGCCCCCGCGATCACAGTTTTACATAGACTTGTATAGGGAAAAATTAAAAAAATCTTCTTCTCTGAAACTGCAAGAGCCAGAGGTTTAATATTTTGCATTTACTATGCGCTTATGGTCCTTTACCAAGTTTATTAAACTGGTGACGGCTCTGCCCCAGGGGTCATATGTTTTACATAGACTTGTATAGGGAAAGACTTAAAAAATCTTCTCTTTCTGAAACCACAAGGCACACAGCTCTCCTATATTACATGTAGCCTTGGGTCACATTTGGCCATGCCCCAGAGGTTACACCTCCATTTTGTCTTTGATCTTTACCAAACTTTGTCAGTGTCTTTATATCAATGTTGGTAAACAACAGAGGGCACATTTCTCGGACAATCTTAACCAAACTTGCACAGATTGTATATGATCATAAGATTTCGAAAAAGTTCGATAATGGACAATTACTCAGGTGATCGATATAGGGCCATCTTGGCCCTCTTGTTTTTTATTGCTGTGACATGTGCACACAAGTAATCATCAATACATATATTTATAAAACAAGATAAGCACCCAGCCTAACGGGCCTATAAGCACCAAATATAGGAAGAACATGTCTAAGTACAATAATATATAATTTAAATTAGATAAATATGCATATATACTCTGTAAAAAAAGTTTTGGACCATGGCAGTGTTCGAACCCGCACAATGATCGCTGAACCATGACATTCGACCATAACCCTTATTATCTCAGTTGATAATTCACAATAGATCAACAATCAACAATATCTATCGTTAACAATGAAAGTTTGCGAAAAAATAATAATCTTTTTATTGGTTACTCGAATGTGTCCGTAACTGTTACTTTATATGGACTTTGCAACATTTTTTACAGACCATTTGTGTGTTCGCGATATTTTTTAAAAATCAAATCTTGTTTGGAATTAAATGTTTCTGGTACCAAATTAGCCGGGTAGGGTAGACCTTGGTTACTAAAAAAAGATACTTAAATTCTGTCCACCAGATTTATTTTTATATGACTTTATATACCCTGGTCCAAAACTTTTTTTACCGAGTATATATTGTAATTAAACATCTTTATCAAATACATCCATGTAGATTTTAACAGGAAACATTTCCTTCAAGGCATGTTAACTTGAATAATTTAAGATTTAATGACACAGAATGTTCTTTCTTAATAAATAAGAACATTCAAGAAACTTAGCAAATTTTCTGGGCTGGGTTGACATAATATGCGTTACCTTTTGATTGACGGAACCATTAACGCTAAACAGATCGCAAAATACACCGCTAAATACACCGGAACGCAAGTGTGAGTATATATCATAATCAAACAAGAAATGTGTTTCATCTTGAGCAGAATGTACATAGTCTCTGGTCTGGTGGTTCACCAATGTACATATGTACTCTATGTATATATATGATACAAACATCCGGACATTTTGAATGACATTTCGAGGGCAAGAGCGCACAAAAGAAACGATATCATGCAATACAAAAACAAACAAGATGCTTCTGATATAAATACACCATTTGTACTTACCTTCCACCCAAACTCACCTGACGTTAAATGGATTTTAACGAGTCACTGGCCTGTCATAGAATCATCCGATCGGTTCAAGAAACTATTTTCAGAGAAACCAATCATTGCTTACAGAAGACCCAAACGTCTGCGGGATATACTGGTACGAGCAAAATTAAAACCAAATCCTTCTGACACAACAGTTGGACAGTCAAGCCCCTGTGGTATGCCTAGATGCCAGACATGCAAACTCATGCCTGTCTCGCATAGTTTTAAACAATCCTCGACTGGCGCCATAGTCAATTTAAAATGCCATGCCAACTGCAACACAAGGAATGTCGTCTGTCTGATGACTTGCAAGCAATGTCAAAAAAGTACGTAGGTGAAACAAAACTACCTCTAAACCAAAGGATTAACCTACATAGATTTGACGTAAACACACGCAAACTCCCAGTCGCAGAACATCTCTACTCTACAGGACATGTTTTCAAAGGGGATGACATCCGCATCTCCACTAGCAATAACTTATAGATTTACATGCCGGCTTATTTGTTGATAACTGTCTATTGTCAGATTAGGGAATAGAAGCAGCATACTCGTACACACTAGTGAGAATCCGTTTAAAATTAAATATATCACTTTCGCTCATCAAGGAAGTGACCAAAGCCGATAATTTTGCCCTCAGGACTATACCGACACTAGCTGTTCACATTGCCCCTGAGGACAGTACTAATGGTAACTGGCTGTAGATATTGCACCTGAGGAAAGTAGTCGATATTGCCCCTGAGGACAGTATAAACGACATCTGTCAATGGGGTCCTTAGTGAGGTCCTTAGTGACAAAACATTATCTATCAATTAAGTCCCAAGCAACAATTCAGGCGCCATCCGTCAATAAGGTCCATATACACAATACTGACGTCATCTGTCAATAAGGTACCTTTCAACAATACTGACGCCGTCTGTCAATTAGGTCCCTATAGACAATATGAACTCCATCTGTCAATAAGGTCTCTATGGACAATACCCACACCATCTGTCACTAAGGTACATGTACCCAATACACACTTCATTTATCAACGAGGTCCCTATGGACAATTATGACGCCATCTACCAATACGGTCTGTTTCAACAATACTTACGCCATGTGTCAATAAGGTCCATAAAGACAACACAGACTACGTCTGTCAACAGTAACGTCCATTCAGATCATACTGACGCCGTCTGTCAATAATGTCCCTATTGACAAAACAAACACCATCTGTCAATAAGGTCCTTTAAGACAATACTGACTCTATCTGCCAATAAGGTCCCAATCAACAATACTGACACCTTCTCTCAATAGGGTCCCAATAAAAAACTAATGCCACATGTCACTATGGTCCCTATTTGCTATATAAACGACATCTGTCAATAAGGTCCCTATGCACAATACAGACTCGATCTGTATAGACCACACTAACTCCATGTATCAATAACGTCGTTATTGACATAACAAGCACACTCTCTTAATAAATTCCTGATAGAAAATACTGAGACTATCTGTCAATAAGGTCCCGATCAACAATGATGGCAAAACAGTCAATAAGGTCCATAAATACAATACTGACGCGATCTGTCAATAAGGTCTCTATCAACAATATTGACGCCATCTGTCGATAAGAAACCCTATCAACAGTAATGACGCCACCTGTAAATATGGCCCGTATAGACCATACTGACGTCATCTGTCGATAACGTACTCCTATTGGAAATACTGACACTATCTGTCAAAAAGATCCCTATAGACAGTGTGTACGTTATCTGTCAATACGGTCCTTATAGTCACTATAGGCACAATCCATCAATTGGGACCCTGTATGCAATATGAACTCTATCCTGTCAATAAGGTTTCTTTAGACAATACCAACGTCATCTGTCACTAAGGTACCTGTATCCAATACAAACTTCATTTGTCAACAATGTACCTATGTACAATAATGACGCCATCTATCAATAAGATCCCTTTCAACAATAGTAACGCCATGCGTCAATAATAACACAGACTATGTCTGTCAATAACGAACCTACTGGCCATACTGACACCATCAGTCAATCTGTCAATAAGGTCCATGTTGACAAAACAAACACCATGTGTCAATAAGATCCCTGAAGACAATAATGACTCTATCTGCCAATAAGGTCCCTATTGACAAATGAAACACCATTTCTTAGGAAATGCTGACTCTATCTGTCAATAAGGTCCCTATTGACATCTATCAATAAGGTCCCTATTGGCAAAACAAAAACCATCTGCTAAAAAGGTCCCTTAAGAAAATAGTCACTCTATGTTTCATTAAGGTCCGTATTGACATCTGTCAATAAGTTCCGTATTGTCATCTGTCAATACGGTCTTTCCTATTGACAAAAAACACTATCCGTCAATAAGGTCCCTTAAGAAAATACTGACTCTATCAGCCAATAAGGTCCCAATCAGCAATACTGGGATCATCTAAAGAAAATAATGACACAATCTTTCAATAAGGTCCCAATAGAAAAAACAAACTGATGCTACCTATTAAAATGGTCCCTATTTGAAATATAAACGACATATGTAGGTCCCTATAGACAATACAGATGGCATCTGTCAATAACGCCACTATGGACAAAACAGACGGCATCTATCAATAAGGTCCCTATAAAAAGTACAGACGGCCTTTGTCAATAATGGCCCTATAGACAATATTGACGCCATCTGTCAATAAGGTCCCTATAGACAATACTGACGCCATGTGTCAATAAGGTCCCTAAGGTCCCTGCGGACATTAAAGAGAGCATATGTCAATAATGCCCCTACAGATAATACAGACGGCATCTGTCAATAAGCTCCCTATAGACAATACAGACGGCATCTACCAATAAGGTCCTAATAGACAATAAAGGGGCATCTGTCAATAAGGCCCCTATAGACAATACAGATGGCATCTGTCAGTAAGGTCATCCCTATAGACAATACAGACGCCATTTGATAATGCCCCAATCGACAATACAGATGACATATTTCAATAAGTTCTTTATAGACAATACAGACGGCATCTGCCAATAAGGTCCCTATAGACAATACAGACGGCATCTGTTAATAAGGTTCCTATAAATAATGCCCCTTTATACAATAGAGACAGACTTTGTCAATAAGGTCCCTACAGACAATACAGACGGCATCTGTCAATAAGGTATTTATAGACAATACAGAAGGCATCTGTCAATTAGGTCCCTATAGACAATACAGACGGCATCTGTTAATAAGGTCCCTACAGTCAATACAGTTGGCATCTGTCAATAAGGTCCCTATAAACATTACAGACGGCATCTGTCAATAATGCACCTATGGGCAATATAGACGGCATCTGTCTCTAATGTCCCTACAGACAATACAGTCGGCATCTGTCAATAATTCACCTTTAGACCATACTGACGCATTCTGTCAATAAGGTCCCTATACATAATACAGACATCATGTGTCAATAAGGTCCATTAAGACAGTATAGACGGCATCTGTCAATAAGGTCCCTATACATAATACAGGCGACATGTGTCAATAAGGTCCCTATAGACAGTACAGACGGCATCTGTCAATAAGGTCCCTATAGACAATACAGACGATATCTCACATTAAGGTCCCTAAAGACAATACAGACGGCATGTGCCAATAAGGTCTCTATAGTCAATATAGACGGCATCTGTCAATAAGGTCCCTATAAACAGTACAGACGGCACTTGTCAATATTACCCTTATAGACAATACTGACGGCATCTGCCAATAAGGTCGCAGTAGACAATACAGACGTCATCTGTTAATAAAACCCCTATGGACAATAGAGACGGCATCTGTCAATAATGCCCCTACGGACAATACAGACGGTATCTTTCTATAAGGTCTTTATAGACAATACAGACGGCATCTGTCAATAAGGTTCCTATAGACAATACAGACGACATCTGTCAATAAGGTCCCTACAGACAATACAGTCGGCGTCTGTCAATAAGGTCCCTATAAACAGTGCAGACGGCATCTGTCAATAATGCACCTTTAAACAATACTGACGCATTCCGTCAATAAGGTCCCTATAGACAATACACACGGCATCTGCCAATAAGGACCTTATTAACAGATGCCGTATGTATTGTCTATAGGGACCTTATTAACAGAAGCCGTCTGTATTGTCCATAGGACATTATTGACAGATGTCGTCTGTGTTGTCCATAGTGGCCTTATTGACAGATGCCGCCTATATTGTCTATTATGACCTTATTGACAGATGCCGTCTGTATTGTCTATAGGGAGCTTATTGAAAGATGCCGTATGTATTATCTGTAGCGGCATTATTGACAGATGCCGTCTGTACTGTTTATACGGAGGGGTCATATCAACAGCTATCGATAACACTGTCCTCAGGGGCCATATCAACAGCTATCGATAACACTGTCCTCAGGGGCTATATCAACAGCTATCGATAACACTGTCCTTAGGGGTCATATCAACAGCTATCGATAACACTGTCCTTAGGGGCCATATCAACAGCTATCGATAAAACTGTCCTCAGGGGCCATATCAACAGCTATCGATAACATTGTCCAAAGGGGCAATATCAACAGCTATCGATAACACTGTCCTATGGGGCAATATCAACAGCTAGCGATATCACTGTCCTCAGGGGCCATATCAACAGCTATCGATAGCACTGTCCTTAGGGGCAATATCAACAGTTATCGATTACACTGTCCTAAGGGGCAATATCAATAGCTATCGATAACACTGTCCTCATGGGCTATATCAACAGCTATCGATAACACTGTCCTAAGGGGCAATATCAACAGCTATCGATAAACTGTCCTCAGGGGCCATATCAACAGCTATCGATAACACTGTCCTAAGGGGCAATATCAACAGCTAGCAATAGTACTGTCCTCAGGGGCCATATCAACAGCTATCGATTACACTGTCCTCAGGGGCTATATCAACAACCAACGTTACTACTGTACTTAGGGGCAATATCAGCAGCTGCCGTAAGTAGTGTCATCAGGGCCAATATCAACAGCTGTCGTTAGTACTGTCCTAATGGGCAATGTCAACAGCTGGCGTAAGTAGTGTCCTCAGGGCCAACACCATCAGCTAGCATTAGTAGTGTCCTCATGGCCAATAGCAACAGATAGCGTAAGAACTGACCTCATGGGAATATCAACAGCCAGCGTTTAAACATCCATAGGGTGTTATCTAAATCTAGCGATAGTACTATCCTAAGGGGCAGTATCAACAGCTAGCGTAAGTATTGTCCTCTGTGGCCATATCAACTACTAGATTTAGTACTGTCCTAATGGGCAATATCAGCAGCTAGCGTCAGTACTGGCCTATCAGTCAATATCAATAGATGGCGTTAGTACTGTCCTTAGGAGTAATATCAGCAGTTGGCGTTAGTACTGTCCTCAGACGGCATATAAACAACTAGGTTTAGTACTGTCCTCTGAGGCCATATCAACAGCTAGTTTTAGTACCGTCCCTAGGGGCAGTATCAGCAACTAGCGATAGTAAAGTCCTCAGGGGCCATAGCAACAGCTAGAGTTATTACTGTTATTAGGGACAATATCAAGGCTCGTTCAGTACTCTCCTCAGGGGCAATATCAACAGCTAATAATATCCTAAGAGGCACTACCAAAACCTAGAATTAGTACTATCCCCAGGGGCCATATCAACAACTAAGTATTACTGTTCTAAGGGGCAATATCAGCGGCTAGGTTTAGGACTATCCTAAGGGGCAATATCAACAGCTGGCGTTAGTACTGTTCTGAGGGGCAATATCAACAGCTAGCTTTAGTACCATGTTAAGGGGCAATATCAACAGCTGGCGTTAGTACTGCCCTCAGGGGCCATATCAACAGCGGCTAGGTTAAGTACCGTCCTTAGAGGCAATATCAGCAGATAGCACTAGTACTGTCCTAAGGGTCAATATCAACAGCTGGCGTTAGTACTGTCCTCTGGGGCCATATCAGCAGCTAGTTTTAGTACTGTCCTTAGTGGCAATATCAGCAGTTATCGATAATACTGTCCTAAGTTCAATATCAACAGCTGGTGTTAGTACTGTCCTCAGGGGCCATATCAACAGCTAGGTTTACTACTCTCCTCAGGGGCAATATCGACAGCTAGCGTTGGTACTATCTTAAGGGGCAATATCAGCAGCTGGTGTTAGTACTATCCTCAGGGGTCATATCAACAGCTATGATTATTACTGTCCTCAATATCAACAGCCTGCGTTAGTATGGTCCTCAGTGGCAATATCAACAGCAACCGTTAGTACTGTCCTGAAATGTAATACCAACAACTAACGTACGTACTGTCCTCAGTACAATATCAACAGCTAGCGTTAGAACTGTTCTAAGGTGCATTATCAACAGCCTGCGTTAGTATGGTGCTCAGTGGCAATATCAACAGCCAGCGTTAATAATGTCCTCAGGGGCACTATCAAACGCTAGCGTTCGAACTATCCTCAGGTGCATTATCAACAGCTAGTCAGTAACATGCACATGTATCAAAGCTAGCATATGTACTGTCCATATGGAAACAAACAGCTAGTGTTTTTAATATCCACTATCATCAGCTTTTGTTTTAACCACCATAGAGATATTATAAACAGCCAGCGTTAGTACTGTCCTCAGAGGCAACATCAACGGGTAACATTAGTACTGTCCTCAAATACACTATCAACAGCTAGTGGTAGTACTGCCCTCCGAGGCAATCTCAATAGCCAGCGTTAGTACTGCCGTCATTGGCAATATCAACAGCCAGCGTTAATACTGGCCCCAGGGGCAATATCAATACAGTTAGCGTTAGTATTGTCCTAACGGGAATATCGACATCTAGCGTTAGTACTGCCTTCAGGGGCAATCTCAATATATATCGTTAGTATTTGCCTCATTGACAATATCAACAGCCAGAGTTAGTACTGTCCTCATGGACACTATTAACAGCTAGCGTTATTAATGTCCTCGGGGGAAGTATAAACAGCCAGTGTTAGGACTGTTCTTAGGGGCAATACCAACAGTCAGCGTTAGTACTGTCCTAAGGGGCAACATCAATTTTCAGTGTGAGTAATGTCCACAGGGTCAAATTCAACAGCTAACGTTAGTATTGTTCTCAGGGGCAATATCAACAGCTAACGTTAGTACTGTCCAAAGGGTCAACATCAACAGCCAGCGTTAGTACTGTCCTAATGGGTAATATCAACAGCCATCGTAAGTACTGTCCTAATGGGCAATATCAACAGCAAGCGTAAGTACTGTCCCCAGGGCAATATCAACAGCCAGCGTTAGTATTGTTCTCAGTGTCAAAATCAATAGCCAGAGTTAGTAATGTGCGCATGAGCAATATCAACAGGTACGGATAGGACTGTCATAATGGGCTATATCCACAGCTAGCGTTAGTACTGTCCCCAGGGGCAATATCAACAGCTAGCATTAGTTTTGTCCTCATGGAGAATATCAACAGCTAGCTTTAACACTGTCCTCATTGGCAATATCAACTGCCTGCGTTGGTATTGTCCTCAGTGGCAATATCAACAGCCAGCGTTAGTACTGTCCTAAGTGTAATACCAACAGTTATCGTTAGTAATGTCCTCGGGGGCGTTATCAAGGGAAATATCAACAGGTAGCGTTAATACTGTCTTCGGGGCCAATATCAACATATAGCGTTAGTACTGCTTTCTAGGAGCAATATCAACTGCTACCGTAAGTACCGTCCTCAGGGGCAATATCAGCAGCTAGCGTTAGTACTGTCCTCAATGGCAATATCAACTGCCTGCGTTGGTATTGTCCTCAGTGGCAATATCAACAGCCAGCGTTAGTACTGTCCTAAGTGTAATACCAACAGTTATCGTTAGTAATGTCCTCGGGGGCGTTATCAAGAGCTAGCTGTAGAACTACAATATCAACAGCTAGTCTGTAACATGCACAGATATCAACAGCAAGCTTTTGTTCTGTCTATATGGACGCTATCAACAGCTATTGTCTGTAACATCCACATGAACAATATCAACAGCCAGCGTCTTATAGGGATACTATCAACACCTAGAGTAAGTACCGTACACAAGTCAATATCAACAGGTAGCGTTAGTCTTGTCCTCAGGGGCAATGTCAACAGCTAGCGTTAGTACTGTCCTCAGAGGTATTATCAACAGCTAGCGTTAGTACTGTCCTTCGGGGCAATATCGCCGGCTAGCGTTAGTCCTGTCCTAAAACAAATACTGTGAGTACTACTAAACTCTACGAAAATATCACCTACTAGCTTCCATCGCATTTGTACTGTCCTCAGGGACAATTTCAAGAATTAGAGTCAGTAAAGTCTTGAAGGACAAAATAAATTGCTTAGGTCACTTCCTTGAAACAAAAAAGGGACAATATAGTCATATCCTTAAACGGTTTCTCACCAGTGTGTATGCATACTTGTCTTTTCGTTTACCCTACCTGTTTGCAAGCAACGTTTTTCCCAAATGAGTGCTTTTGATGAATGACCGTTCATTATTCGGGCAAGGTACATGTACTGTGAAACTACTATCCTTCGAAGGGGATGTTAAGCCGTTGACCAGGCCCATGTACAGGATGGGCCACACCCTATATAATTATGCTCCTTACATATTTTGCTGAAATTCTGTGTTAATCAGTGACAACATGCCAGCAAAGCCTTCCTCGGAAACCAGGCTGTCATGATAGTCGGAAATGAATGTGTGTAGTTTAAAAAAACATAGCAGTAGGCTAGCACCTCTCCCCATAACCTGAGACGGGTGGACAGAGAATATTCCCCGCACCTCGTCTTGTTCCGTATTTGGAAACTCAAACTACTCACATATCTGACGTTTCCCTGTTAACGTTGTCGATTTGTGTTAGCTGTGTTCGTGTTCAAGTTTCAAAACACAGAATACGTGTCAGCGTGAGATATGTCGAAATGTAAAAATTCCAGAGATATTCACCTGAAAAACATGAACTAGTCGTACGAAAATGTCTAGATCGATGAGGTATTCTTCTCTATGGTGCGTTTTATGCATGCACGCTTGGTTGTTAACGTTTAATCTATTGCTGTATGGCGGCTGTTTATGCATGCATATCTTGATCTCTTCATGAACCTGTCTTGATAAGGTCGACCCTGATACCTACTTATTCTAAAAAGGCATCACAGTAACTCTGCTGTAGGTACGCACCATAAGAGCTACGATTCTCGCTGCTAGAATATACCAAAAGTATTAATTAAGTCACATTGTACTAAGACATCATGTTCTTGCATATAAAGCTACTGGTACTTTATAATGACAGAACAAATGGGTGGTATTTAAACTAAAGGACGTTTTTATTTTTAAAAATGGTCTGCTTTAATGTAATAAGGTTCTTTTAAATCGCGTGTCAGTACTGTCCTCAGCGGAACAATAAACGGATACAGTCAATACTAATCTCTGTGAAAATATCACCTGCCAGCTTCTCTGGGTTGAGTACTGTCCTCAAGGACAATATCAACACAGCTAGCGTCAGTACAGTCCTGAGGGACATAATAAACTGCTTAGGTGAATTTATTGATACGCGAAAGGGACAACATATTCATAAACTCTGATACTGTACCTTAAACTGTTTCTCACCGTGTGTACGCACACTTGTCATTTCGCTTACTCTAACAATTGCAAACAATGTTTTTTTCCAAGTGAAGGTTTTGGGCAAATGACCTTTCATTATTCGGGCAAGGTACTGTGAATCTTATGCCATCCTTCGAAGGAAATGTTAAGACTTAGACCAGTCCTATACTTAGAAGAGTCATACCTTATATATGCTCATGACATATCTCTTTGAATTTCTGTGTTAATACGGCAAAAGGCCCGTGGAGCTTTCCTCGGAAACGACGCTGCCATGCTAATTAGACTAGACCGTGTGCAGTATCTATAATTAGGAACGGCGGGGACAGCACCTCTCCCCTAATCTGAAAGGGGTGGGTAGAGTATGTCCCTCCCCGCAACCCCCACAACACACACACAACACAAACATTGTTCTTATATTATATGCAGATTCCCTATGCATTTGTACATGGTTTGATAAGATAACAAATAATATACCAATAGTATTCATCATTTCACATGTAATGAATAAATCGTGTTCTTGCAAATAAACCGACTGGTACATTATAGAAGGAAGAGGTGATAATTAAGCTAAAAGACAGTGTTTTTTTAAAAAAAATAGTAAGTGGTTATGTCTAGGCGATATGAGAGATGTCTCTAACACCCTTTAAATGTAATTAGTTTAAACAGTAGGCGAATGTGTGTATTCATGCAGGATAAAATCCAAATAAGTCACATATATTAAGTTTTTATTTCGTTAAATGGTATAATATGGTATTTCTCTTGTACACTCAATGTATCGGCTAATATTTCAAGTAGTATAGAAAGGGGGGTGGGGGTACGAGCGCAGTTTTCCCTCGCGGGCAATGAGAACAACTAGTGAAATATGCCAGTGGGTACTCAAGCGTAACTCTCATTTGTACCACTAAGATCTAAATGTAAGTCACGCCTTAATCAACACCAACATATTTCAATAGTTTTCTCAAGCAACCCCGCTCTGGAAAACTCCGCCCCGTACCCCCTTTCTACACTACTAATCAATCCGGTTTGTCATTTTAATAACATAACATTTGAAACTCATTAGGCAGTGTCAGACGGAACCGGGCAGTAGTCTCCATCATCGCTCTGCATATCATATTTCTATGCTTTGTTATTTAATATTTTTAATATCCTTGAATGGAACCCAACTGTTGAAATCCTCATTGTAGCCCTTCCATTTAATCAATGCTTGTTTCTTTTTGTAATCACGTCGTATTACTTTTTCAATCCTGAATATTTCTTGCTTTGCTTTTATCATTTCTAATTCATAGAAGCTTCCATCAATGTTTTCGTTGTTTAAATCTTTTATTTTGTATGTCACTGGATTTGTGTTTTGAATTTCATCAACAACAAATATTTCTTCAGTCCAATTTGGGGTATAACCTTTCTCAAACGTTCTTTTATATTTGCTGATTCTAACATTATCCCCTTTTTTAAACTTTGGCTTAATTTGATTACTTCTCATTTTTCCATACAAGTTGAAATACACTGTTCCTTTATTTTTCTCATCGCTAGCCTCAATCGGCGTCATTTTGATACTCCGATGTTTTGTATTATTATACTTATCAACCATCGCCTGAAGCACGTCTAAATATGTATTTGTATTGTTTGCTGTGAAATATTTCCACATCTTTTCTTTTAATGTCCTGTTAAATCGTTCAATTACTGCAGCTTTTCCGAAATTAAAAGTGTGATACATTTCGATATTATTATCATCAAGAAATTGCTTAAACGTTTTGTTGTAAAATTCCACACCTTGATCAACCCACAACAATTTACACTGTCTTCCTGTACTGATTATTTGTTGGAATGCTTTGATAATTTCTAAACCAGTTTTATTTGGTACTGGAATAACCCAAGCAAATTTACTAAATAAATCAATAACAGTAAGCAAGTATATAGTACCTTTATTATGCTTTGAAAACGATTGCATATCAACCAGATCAGCAGACCATATTTTATCAATTTCATTAACAATCACACGGCGTTGAGTGAACTTTCTTCGTATAGGCTTATGAAGTTCATCTGCTAACTTGTCAGTCCATTTCAACGCTTTTTTTAGTTTTTTGAGTTTCCAAGTTTGTATTTAGTACTAATAACTGGTTTTACTATCAAATTTTTAGCAATCTTTTCTCCAATAGTTTTAGACTTACTAGATTTTAAACCAGCAAGCATGTTTTTATCACACGTTGATTTATTACTAGGATTTTCGTCATAGCAATAATCATGATCTTTACAAACAGCATCTAATTTATTTACCGGTTCTCCGCTATTAAGTGGATTACCAGGACCGCAATATTTATAACCAGGAAGTGTTAGCCCTTATTTGGGTAGCAAAGGAAGCAAAGCTTTATGAATATCAATATTTCCATCTTCTGTGTTTTTAACAAACTTTGTTTTAGTAATACCACAAGATGCACATGTTGCCCTTAACATTTTTCTACCATTTTTTGCTAAAACATACTTAGGATTAATATTTTCAGTAACCTTTTTTCTTTTATACAGTAACTCATATATAATATGATTAGATTAAACTTCGTTTACAAAATATGATGTTATGATGTTTTCATTTTTCACTGGTTTGTATGGTTTTAATAATTTGTAAAGAATATCATACGTACTATTTCCTTCTTGTAACTTTTTAATGAAGAATAGGCAGAAATATCCACACAGAACACTTGTTTTATCTTGGTATTGAATGGTGTTGTATTTTATATTAGGCATGTACGCCAAAACTTCTTTTGGTGGGCTTAAGCCAAACGGATCGAAGTAATAATTATCATAATAACAAGTCCAGTGTGTGTCAGGTCCAATATAATCATCAAGATTAATAATACAGCATTATTGTTTATTTTGTTTTGTCGGCAATTCGTTTTTGCTGTACACCCCACTAAATTGTTGTATGCCTAACTGCTTAACCCACTTTATTATGTCTAAGTTAGAGATAGGTTCATTTTTAAACTTTTTTTTTTTTTATAAATGGGATATTTCTGTATGGCCTAATTTGTGAGTCTATTTGTAAACCGTATCCTCTTCTATCTACTTGCAAACCTTTTCCAGTCAAACCACTAATAAGTGATCCAATCAATGGAATTCCTAATGATGCAAGCATTCCAAGAAATTCTCCGTCCTGCTGTTGTTTTTTAGTTAGTTTAATAGGGCAGTGGCCTTTTGACTTTGCTATCTTCTTTCTTTGTGCAAGTGTTAATTTATTTGATTTTAGAAGTTTTGGTTTTTTATCACTAGGAACAGTTGCCGTTACCTCTTGCTGCTTTTTATCACTGGGAACAGTTACCGTTTTATTACTAGAAGCACATGCCAGTACGTCTTGCAGTTGTTTTTGTGTTAGTTTAATGGTGCAGGAACCTTTTGACTTTGCTATTTTGTTTTTTTGCGCAGCTGTTAATTTATTTGATTTTAGAAGTGTTTGTGTTTTTTATCAGCAGGAACAGTTACCATTCCATTTCCGAATATTTTACCAATTCCAGTACTTGCCAGACCACTAAGTGCCCCTGTTGCCAAAGGTCCTAATATCTTTGGAGCAAATTTAGCAACTGTTGGTAATATTGTTTTAGTTAACAAACCAGCTAATGCGCCTAAAAAGCCTCCATTTTTAGACTGAGATCTCATCTGCGATTTTGATATATTTATGTCTAATCCCCGTCCGCTAGATTTAGCTTTGTTGATATTGTTAATCTGAGTAGATGTCAGCAGCAAAGGGAAATTCCCAGTTAGTTGGTTATGTTTTAACCTGAGTGTTAATTCACTCTTATCCTCATAAGCTCTCGCTAAACTCTGTTTTTGGCCGTCTGTTAAATTTACTGAATAATTTACGTAAGTCATATATATTATAAGTTAGATTAAACTATTACCAATTCATATCCGACAGTATCAATAACTACATCTACTTCATAGAGAACCAGAGCATAAACTTTATATCTAGCTGTAGGAATGTTGTTTAGTTTATATCTCAAACTTAGTTGTTTTGGGTCAACACTGACTTCATTTTCCTTGTAACTCAAATCGAAATATATCATTCCGAAGAGATTTTTAAAATTACCCACATTGAGTAAAGTTCCGGTGTTTTTATCATTTTGTTTGTAAGAATAATTAATAACATCTCTGAATATTCTTATGATATTAGCATTACTGTATTCAGTTTCTGGATAATAAACTCCATTTCCGACTTCCAATCTAGCTGATTGTAAATAGCAATTAGCATCAGCAGCATTTAGTTTAAAAGTATCTAAAAGGTGGGGATTTTGTGTTTGAGAAGAACTTTTGTCAGCCCTTTGCAAATACACAAAAACGTGTTTTGGACTTTTGACTCCAGCTGTTATTCTAAATACAGATTCTGTTAGTTGAGTACTTCCGCTTTCTTGTATCATTTCACGAAGATAAGTCCATCTTGTTGATGTCATATTATTTGTCATTACATAACTTAAACCATCTGAGTTAAATATCATTCTAGGTATCCACGTAACTAATTTATTAATAACTACTCGGCCATCATCACCGCCAGCTTTGAAAATTAGCACATTATCATCTGTTAGTTGCAAGTTGATTTGAATCTGACTAGGAGGAAGCATGTTTGTTTCCAAACCTCCTAAGAAGGAATATTTATTTAATGGGATTATAGAGTCAACTTTTTGGTTAGTTATGATTAAAACATGGCGAATAGCAAAACCTTGATTATAGGTATCTTCATCCTTCCGAGATTCTGCAGCTGTCGTATTATCTAAATAAAAGTATTCGTTTGTTCCGGTTGTCTTTGCATAGTCATCAGAAGTTTCAAGCAAGCTTTTGATATTAACAAATCTGTGAAGATTATTTCCATCGTAAACTATTTTCCCATTTTGCTTTACTTGCATTTGATCAATCAGTGAAGCTGCATCGTTAATTAAAGCAATTCTGTCAGCGTCTGCGAAATTGGCTCCATCAGCAAGTTTGTTTACTTGAAAACTGATTTCAAAATATGCATTGTACCAATCAAAGTAAGAACTTCTGTTATTTAGTGTAAACTGGTAGCCACTTTTCATTTGCCTGGTAGCATTTCCTGGTTGTGTTATTGGGGTATCTAACTGAATAGGTACATGCTCGTATCTAGTATTATATTGATTACTTCGAAACATCTATATATACTAGTAATTAGATAATTTTTTATTAATTAATCGATTAATTCTTGTATGAATTCCTCTTCCGGATAGCAATCTATTAATTTTTGCATTTACATCTTCTTCGGCCCCGGCTACATCTTCTTCAGTTTCAGCTACAACTTCTTTTTTGTTATCAGCCTTTGTAAGTTCTTTTAGAATCATCTCTCCTTTTGGTTTACTAGGTTTAATAACTGAAACTAATTTATCAGCAGCCATTTTTCCTACTTCATCTCCAAGTTTTTTAAAGCCGCTTTCTATGATTTGCTTGCCAGCAGTTTCTAATGCTTTCTTGCCTGCTGTTTTCACAGACTCGCTGAATATCTTTGATCCGACTTTTGAAAGAATGTCAAATATACCAGCTCCAGTTAATCGATCAACTTGAGTATATGTTCCCGTGCTAGTGTCATAAACTTTTTTTAAACATGCCATATAACTTATGTTACATTAATTCCTTCAAAACAAATCGAGATGATGTGTGGACACCATTAAGATTAATACTTTTACAGGAGAAATCGGTTATGTAAATATTAATACTGTTAATGATTGTTTTGTTTACTTCACAGAATCCGACTGAAATACCAGGTATTATGGAAGGAAGAGCTGAATATGATAGATATATTGAAAGGGCTAAAGAGATATATAAGGAAATGTCCCGCGAGATAAATGGCCTAAAGACACAAATAAACAACCTCAGCGAAGAAAAACTCCAGGAGGGGTGGAATAAGGCGGGAACCAGTGTGACTAAATCTAAATATTCAAAATTACTCAAGGACCCCGATGGTGTCAAAAAAAAGAGAGATTTACTTGCAAAAGAACATAATGAAAAAGCAGATGTGGTAAATGCTCTGGGGTTTTATATAGGGAGATTGTCTGAGCGAATTCGAGCAGCTAGCGAAACTGTACAAAAGACTGGCAAAGGGATGCAACAAAAAAGAAATTCCTACAAAGTTGACAAAGATGGCCACTATGGAATGTTACAAATTGATTTACCTAAGCTTATTGGTTATCACAAAATTATTGCCAAACAAGGAGAAGCAGTTGTGCTAGATATGAAAGTAGATGATGATTTTATAGACTTGATAACAAAGCGTTACAACAATGGAAAAACTTATTCAAAGCTGTCTCAGAGTGCTTTTAAGAAACTAACAGAATTATCTGATTTACCAATTCATAAAGGTTCTTCAAAGTTCAAAAAGATTTTAGGAGGTTGTGTTGAATATTACATAGCCCCGAAGATTTGATGGATGATCTAGAGTTGGTATGCGGAAGTATCGAATCAGGTAATAATAGCCCACAGCTAATAAATAAAGGTATTAGCATAATCGATGAATTGTTAAAAATAGGTAAAATGTCACCCAAAGAACACGAGCAACTATTTTCTAAATATTTTAATTAAATTATTGTCTAATTGTAATTATACATGAAAACCAAAGAAGAATTAATTGATTACTTGACGCGACTTGTGGCTGCATACAGACGCAGTTATAAATTGTACGGTATTATAAACACAACGTTACAGATTACCAGCGGAATAATTGGTTGTGGTGCTCTCCTAGCATTAGTTCCAGTAATTCCTGTTTTCATAACTGTGGTTGGCGCAGTTCCTACAGTTGTTGCTGTTTTAGTGAGTTAAACAAGAATAGCAGAAAAAAAGACTTTGTTAAAAACACATCATAGGAGTTTTGAGCAACTTTTATCATATGTCCAAACAACAACAGGACTAGAAAATGATTAAGAGGTAATTAGGATTACCTTCAATAAAATATTAGAGATTCAAAAGAATGATAACTTTACAGAACCTCTGGAAATGTATATGAAAAGATTCAAGTTAAACGGCCATGGCATTCAGTCGTAATTTGACTTGTTTCCATATCCTATCGTACTTATCTCTGGTTGATTTTGTTTTAATCGGTTTTGTTTCTTTTTCTAATTTTAATATTTTAAATATTTTCTGAAAAATGTATTCAAATTTGATTGATCTTTTTCGGTCTTCTATCTGATCCAAAATCTTTACAATTTTGTATAACAAATCTTCAAATCTTTGCCTATTTTTAGAAGACAAATCAAATGCTACCAAGTATTTATCCAAATGATACTTCCTGGGGTAAATAGTTTTCTTTTAGTTGTAGGTGCAACCTGTGATAAGATTATAACCATTGTGCGTACCACAATTAAGGCAAACACGCTCGTTATCGAAAACTTCACAAGTATCGTTACAATTCACACATGCGTATGTACACTTGTAACACAGCTAGGCTCTGGTACAATATTTACAAAGCTTCTTTGTCGTGTGAAATAAGATGCAATCTGTGCACACCCCAGGAGGATCAATAATATCCAAAACTCTTTCACAATATTTGCAATTCATTATATTATACTATAGCATCATATATTTAAATATAGGCTTAACAAATATTATCTTATATAATATTATAATGGAACAAGTAGAAAAGAAAATCAAAAACTTTAAGAAAGATCAAATGGCATATGCTCAAACGGTTGATTTTGAAGATGCGAGTAAATTAGATGCTGAGCTTTTAATTTTTTCAAGCTTTCAAGATTTGACAGAAAGAATCATAACAATGACACAACAACTAAAACTGTCATGGAAAATAGAAAAAAGAGATATAAACAAACTACGTTCTTTGTGCAAAAAACAAATTTCAGAGGCAACCAGTTACCATCCAACTTTATACAAAGTTTCTTTTATTGCCCACTATGATGTTTTACTTGAATGAGGAATTAAAATTATTATGTACGGATAAATAAAAAATAATATAATCTAACCGGGGAATAAATATTTTACTTTAAATTAATTAATTAATTAATTATTAGGGGCTTAAAGAAATAATCTCATGTAATATTATATAATGGTTAAAAAAGATTTGGAAATTAAAACATTTGAGGAAGCGGTTAGAAGACTTATAAAATCACCAGAAAAATATAGTGAAATAGAAAAAAACAGAAATTGGGAAAATAGCTAAAAAACTTATAAAAGATGTAAAATTACTGCCAAAAGAATATAGCAAAGTCTTGGAAACAAAAAAAAATATTGTGGAAATTACAAAATCTAGCAAAGTCGTGGAAAAAGAAAAATCACCAAAGCAATATATGAAAGTTTTTCAAGTTGATATTATATCTAAAAAAGATCCACTTTTACAACTTTTTAACACAATACCAGTTGTTGTAAATGTCCTTGAAAAGGAATTGGAGAAAACAAACGGTCTTGAAATGAATGTTGTTTTAAAACTTACTTTAGGTAAGCCAACACATGACGCAGAAGGTGAAATAGCAACCACTTATAAAATAGCTTATTTTCCTTCCAAAGCAGAATTAATCATAAACAAAACTCAAATTGTTGGTGCGCTAATTAGAGCAATGATGCAAATAAAGGATAACATTGGCGCATGGCTTTCCGAAGGAAGTGGTTGGACAGTTGCAACAGTTGATGCACACTACATAAATCGAGTAAAGTATAAGCCTTTACGAGGTAGCTCTTATTTGGATTTACCAAAAGAACTTGCTAATTCTAAAAAAGGATTGATCAATATAAAAAATGAAAAAGATAACGAATGCTTCAGATGGTGCCATTTGGCTTATGAATTTCCTGTTGAAAAAGATCTGCAAAGAATAACAAAGTATGAAAGGATATTGGTGATCTAAATTATGAAGGAATTACATTTCCTGTTACTATCAAACAAATCCCAAAAATAGAAAAACAAAACAACATTTGTTTTAACATATTTGGGTATGAAGATAATCAAGTATACCCGTTGCACATATCAAAAAATAAAGCAGTAAAAACATGTGATATGCTTTTAATCACCGAAGAAGAAAAAAATCATTACGTGTGGATAAAAGATTTTAACAGTTTGATGTATAATCAAACGGCACACAAGGAAAGAAAATGGTTTTGTAAAACATGCTTGCAGTGCTTTAAATTTAAAAGAGTTATGGAAAAACATAAACCTGTTTGTCTTTCACTTAACGGAAAAAAAGCAGTAGAGATGCCAAACAAAGATGAAAAAGTTAAGTTTAAAAACTATGACAGACAGCTAATGGTTCCGTTTGTTATATATGCTGATTTTGAAGCAGTAACTGAAAGTATTTTTTCAGTATCGAACAATCCTAAAAAATCACACACGGAAGCATATCAAAAACATACTGATTGCGGTTATGGATACAAGGTTGTTTGTTGTTATGATGATCAATATTCAAAACCAGTTGTAACGTATAGAGGACCTGATGCTGTTTACAAGTTTTTAGAAAAAATGATAGCAGAAGAAAAGTGGTGCAAGAAAACTATTTATGCAAACTTTAAAAAAGATCTAGTAATGTCGCAGAAAGAAGAAGCTAGATTCCAAAAATCTAAATCATGCCATATTTGCGGTAATGGTTTTTCAATAACTCTTAAAAAAGATGACCCAAGCCGTACAGTAGCATATGAAAACTCTCTTAGAAAAGTCAGGGACCATTGTCATATAACTGGGAAGTACAGGGGAAGCGCTCATGATATATGTAATATTAATTTCAGGTTGACTAGAAAAATACCTGTTGTGTTTCATAACTTGAGAGGATATGACTCTCACTTCATAATGCAACACATCGGAAAGTTTAAACAAAACATAAATGTTATACCAAATAGCATGGAAAAGTATATGGCTTTCATGTTAGGAAAAAGTTTAGTATTTATTGACAGTTTTCAGTTTATGTCCCAATCATTAGATAATCTAGTAAAAAACGTTCCGTCGTTTCAATACATATCTCAAGAATATAGCGATAAAAAGCTAGACTTGCTAAAACGAAAAGGTGTTTATCCTTATGATTACATGAACAGCTTTGAACGCTTCGGGGATACTAAGTTACCCGGCAAAGATAGCTTTTATTCTCAATTAAATGATGAGCACATTTCAGATGCGGATTATGAACACGCTAAAAGAATATGGAAAACATTTAAGATTAAAAATATGGGAGAATATCATGATCTGTATCTTAAGACTGATGTGCTGCTGCTGTCAGATGTTTTTGAAAACTTTAGAAAAATGTGTATTGAGTATTACAAATTAGATCCTTGCCATAACTTCAGTAGTCCCGGGTTAGCCTGGGATGCATGCCTCAAGATGACTGGTCTTCAACTTGACTTAATAACTGATATTGACCAATATTTGTTTGTGGAAAAAGGATTAAGAGGTGGTACGAGTTATATTGCAAATAGATATTCACAGGCTAATAATAAATATATGAAAAACTATGACAAGAAAAAAGAAAGCAAGTACATCATATATCTTGATGCCAATAACTTGTACGGGTGGGCCATGTGTCAGCCGTTACCTACTGGCAACTTCAAGTGGGTTGATAAGTTTGAAAAAGGAAAATCAAATTACATTGTTGAGTGCGATATCGAGTATCCCGAAAAACTACATACTCGCATAATGATTATCCTCTCGCCCCAGAAAGTTTAAATATAAAAGATGAGTGGTTGTCAGACTATTGTAAAAATTTAAAACAAAAGTTTAATCTAGGAAATTGTAGTGTTAATAAACTTGTTACGACGTTGAAAAATAAAAAAAGTATGTCGTGCATTTTAGAAACTTAGAATTGTACAAAACGCTTGGATTAAAGGTGACAAAAATACATCGAATACTACAGTTTGATGAATCAGAGTGGTTAAAGGCATACATAGATTTTAATACTACCAAGAGGACAGCAAGTAAAAATGCTTTTGAAAAGGCTTTCCTCAAACTGATGAACAATTCAGTTTTTGGTAAAACTATGGAAAACTTGAGAAAAAGAATTAATGTGAAATTAACTCACGACGAGGAGATTCTTTTAAAATATGCGGCAAGACCTTCATTTATTTCTTGTAAAATGTTTAATGAAAATTTATTTGCTGTAAACAGAATGAAAGAACGATTAGTTTTAAATCGTCCTATTTATGTTGGCATGTGTATTTTAGACTTGTCAAAATATTTGATGTATGATTTCCATTACAACTATATCAAAAACAATTATGATAAAAAAGCTAAGTTATTGTTTACTGATACCGATTCCTTGTGTTATGAAATAAAAACAAAAGATGTGTATGCGGACTTTTACAAGGATAAAGAACTTTTTGATAATTGCGATTATGATCCAAAAAGTCAGTTTCATTTTAATGATAATAAAAAAGTTATTGGCAAGATGAAAGATGAAACGTGCGGAATACCCATTGTTGAATTTGTTGGGTTGCGAAGTAAACTATATTCGTATGTGCTAGATAATGAGGTTAGCGCAAAGAAATGCAAGGGTGTTAAAAAGTGTGTTGTTAAAAAACAGATAGCACATGACGATTACAAAAAGATTTTGTTTACAGCAACAGAAGCTCATCATGAGATGAAAGTTATTACATCACAAAAGCATAACATAAGCAGCTATGAAATAAATAAAAAAAGTTTATCAGCTTATGATGATAAATGGTACATATTAGATAATGGACAAGATACGTTAGCATACAAGTAAAATGATATGCAGAGCGATGATGGAGACTACTGCCCGGTTCCGTCTGACTTTGCCTAATGAGTTGCAAATGTTATGTTATTAAAATGACAAACCGGATTGATAAGTAGTGTAGAAAGGGGGGGGGGGGGGTACGGGGCGGAGTTTTCCAGAGCGGGGTTGCTTGAGAAAACTATTGAAATATGTTGGTGTTGATTTAGGCGTGACTTACATTTAGATCTTAGTGGTACAAATGAGAGTTACGCTTGAGTACCCCCTGGCATATTTCACTAGTTGTTCTCATTGCCCGCGAGGGAAAACTGCGCTCGTACCCCGTCTTTCTATACTACTATTTCAGTTAAATCCTAGGCACTAGTAACTTCTACTTCTAATTAGGAAGTAGTAACTGCTTAGGAAATATGAATTAAAAAAACCCCATACACATCCATATCCACGATTAATGCGTAATTGCGGCTGATATAGCAGTTATTTAGGCACTAGTAACTTCTACTTTGCTAAAATGAGTAACTAGGCATATTCGGAAAATTAAAGGACAATAGAAACATCTCTACATCTCTCACATCGCCTAATATCTTAATGTATGTAGCTTATATGGCTTCTCTCCTGTATGCATACTCACATTCGACTACTGTTTAAAAAAGTTATTTGAATTTATTTGTGTTTTACGGCGCAACAACACATGAAAGGTTATATGGCGCCTAACAGGAACGAACGTGCCAGGCTCATCCTCCATTTACATCAAGATAAAATATGAAGATTGTGCCTAGAACCTTGAATGGGCATGATAAAAAATGACAAAACGAATATGAATGTGTGTGTGTGTGTGGGAGGGGGGGGGGGGGGGGGGGGGGGGGGGGGGGGGGGGGGGGGGGGGGGACCACACGGGGAACAAAATTAAAGTTAACAGATGACAGAGACATCGTATTTCTCTTATCAGGATATCTCTTACATCACCTAGACATTATCACTTGCTATCATTTAACGAAATATAACAGAATGGCTTAATATATTTGATTTATATGGCTTCTCCCCTGTATGTATTCTCACATTCGCCTACTGTTTATTTCCTAAGCCGTTACTACTTCCTAATCATTTTTTAAACAGGAGGCGAATGTGATTATTCATATAATGCGTCAAAACTCAATATACAATATGTGACTTGTACGCATTATGTGACAAAAATAATTGTTGTTTTGTGCTTTTTGTTGTCGTTGCTGTTAAGTGTTGTTTGTGTTTTTTGGGGGGAGGGGGCAGTGGTTGTGGGTTGGCTGTAAATAGAGTTTTTTTTAAAAGTTGAGCATCACACCTTAACTGGAAACAACGCGTGCGTCAGTGAGTGATTGAGTTAGTGAGTGCGTGCGTGCATGCGTGCGTGCGTTTTGGTTATAACTTGTTTTTTTAACTTGCGCTCCACCCCCAATGTCAAATCCTTTATCCGCCCCTGAGGAGGGTGCATGCTCCCCAGATGTTTTCTAAAGTAAGAAAACTTTATTTTATGGATTTATGCAAACTGGATTCGCCCATGCCCCTACCCCACTGCCTAACTAACAACCAAAGAACAATCAAAATACATACGTTCCAGATTTTAGGTAGGGGTGCTCCCGGTGTCCGCACTGGACCCGCCCCTAGACCCATCCCACTTCCACCTGTACACCACAACCAACAAAAGCTTACTATATACATATAATTATTACTTTTCAGATTTTAGCCTGGTGCACCCATACCCCCGGATCCCCCCTTGACCTCCCCGAACCACGACCCACTTCTCACCCAATACATTTCTTTGTGTCAGTTTGTGTCTTTGTGTCAGTTTATGTCTGGTTACGGCACTGTGCGTGCACGTTATGCATAGCATCATGACAGATGTATACTCCGCTTTTTGTGAATTAGAGAATGTGTGCTAGGAATCGAAGACATTCCATGCCGATATATTATATCCGCCTTAGAACACGACATCCCAGACCATATCAGGACCCGATTTGCAATCAATTGTAACTAGAAGAACGGTATTGAAACAAAGGTTGAAGGAGGAACGCGTTTGGACCTAAAAAAAAATCTTTAAAAACAAAAGGATCTTAAAACAATAAAAAATCTCATTGTTTGTTTTTGTCAAGACTTGTATACAAACATCAAAACATATCAAATAATTGCAAAGCTGTACACCAAAGTTCCTACGCCATGTAAGAGACCGTAGTAGCCATGTATACAACAGCAGAGCACAACATCAGAGCATATCAAATAAATGAAAAACTGTACACCAGAAACAATCCTACCCCATGTAAGAGACCATAGTGAAAAACCATTCGACGCCGTGTAAGAGATCATAGTCAAAAGCAATCATACCCCATGTAAGAGACCACTATGGTCTCTTACATGGCAATGGGGTATGAATTTTGGGTAGGATTGTTTTTGGTGTACGGTTTTTATTTTTTTTAAATGTGTTTTGATGTTTGTATACATGTCTATACAGAAATATAGTATAACAATTTTTTTTTTTTTTCTGATTTCTTTTCTTTTTTTGTTTTCTTTTTTTTATGTTTATTTCCTTCAACCTGTCTATTGAAAATAACAATTTCTTCCAGTCATATTGTTGTGGTGGATGAGTGGTTAGCATACTTGGTCATACTTGCCTCTCGTCCCAGACGTCACAGTTCGATTTCCTTCGGTAAGATAAGCCTACTATGAAAGTATGCCAT
This sequence comes from Cyrtodaria siliqua, assembly GCA_037043455.1. Classification (NCBI taxonomy): domain Eukaryota; kingdom Metazoa; phylum Mollusca; class Bivalvia; order Adapedonta; family Hiatellidae; genus Cyrtodaria; species Cyrtodaria siliqua. The sequence continues at coordinate 108,536 of JAWPHD010006604.1, read as the reverse complement.
CCTCCAAAGGAGGTGTGTGTAAAGTCATAGGTCCATGTGCAGGGAGAGCTATACACGTGGTAATCGGTTATTCGTCAACAGAATTGCACATAATAAATGAAATTGCGTGTAGATAGTGGCAAAATATAAGAAACATATACATCTAATCTATTTTATAACTATAACACAATAGCATGTGTTTTTTTTTCAATGTCGACGCAGTCGGTAGCGCGGCGGATTTGTAACCGGAGGCCCCGGGATCAATCCTCCGTGGTGCCACTGAGTTCCGTCGGTGTGTTCTTGGGCAAGACACTTTCCCTTAGCCCCATCCGTCGGATGGGGACGTAAACAGGGCGGTCCCGTATATCGGTCTATCCTCCGAGCACGTTAAAAAACCACAGAAATCTATTCGATAATAAGAGTAGGGCACGGTTCCCGGATTCCTATGTATCCTTCCCCTCTCTCTGGGGCGTCTCTAAAGAACCTATACTGTGTTCATGAGCCGTTAAACAACATTCAATTCAATTCAATTCAATATCGACGTGTGCTTCAACTAACGATTACAATACAAAACTTCCTAACCTTAATCTGTTATAAATGGCGTTTTCACAATAAAATCGCAGTATATATGTGTTGCGTCCCTTTTGTTGTGAAACGCCATTTAGGGGCTCAGACAACAGCTGGAGCTTCGTCGGGACATAATTGACAGGAGGGGCTTAAACAACAGCGAATGATTTGAACCCCTCTCCTTGGCGCAGCCATGTTCACGACTGGTAAATGTGCAAATCATACACCGCCGGTGCTATGTTAAAATGAGCAACTTCCGAGGATGGATTTGATTTTATCGAATAGACATGTACTTATCATGCTTATTATTGCGTCTTTTTAGCCATATTTGGGGAAGAATTTTTGCTTGACAATTTAAATATATTTACCACCGCTTTCGGTGCCTATTTATGAACTCACTAGTTATATTATTTTGCCATAAACTGTTTTTCATCGCGCGAAGATTCGTTTCTTTGTTACATGTACTAGTCTCATTTATTTGACGTCTTTGGTAGTCCATAAAATACACGTCTACGAACGGCAAGAGGATTTTTGATATGTGCCATCCTCCGTCTAACCTTAGGGTGCATCTACAAACGTCCATATGTAAAAAAAAAGCACCAAAGAGTCAAATAAATGAGACTACCATCGAACTACGATAAGGATTTGTTCAAAGACTTGTCCATAGATACTTGATCCACAATGCTGTCCACTCAGCCACGATGGATCACAAATTATGGTGCATTTAATTTAAATGTTTATAGTTAGAAATACACAAGATGGGCACAATAGTGGACTAGGACAAACTATTTCAAATTTGGGGTTTGATTCGATTCACTGCAGTGCCTTTTAAATTTTTTTTTTTTTTTAAAAGACAAGCTAGAAGTCTGTCGCTTCTAGATTGACAGCAGCAACAGGTGTACACACCAGATGTCGTGCGTTCAATCAAGGCCTGGTAATACTGAATACTTTATAAAAATGATAGTAGCTCCTTTGCTTCAAATGCTCTGCATATAAAGAGAATTTCCAGTTGTTTTTTTTGTATGGTGTTTTACGTCATTTTCAACACGTAAGGTTATTTATGACGGTCGATTTTTTTGTGGTGGAGGCAGACCACTCACTTTTCCTAGGTGGAACCAGTACTGTACACCTCCCGCCATCAGTAAGAATCGACACTTCCTCACTTATAAGTCGAGTTCCCAGTGGGATTCGAACCCGCAGCGGTGAGAGAGAAAATTTCTAGGACTGGTCAGCCCAGTTTTGGTATAATGTGACTGGATGGGGCATCATGTACTTTTCTATGGTATGGAGTTCTAGTGTTACAGCACTATAAAGCTCACGACTAGAAGTAAGACACCGTCCTGATCAGATGGTTAAAAAACATCACACATAAGAGTGTACATACCTTTATGATTGAGAAGGCCCTTTTGTTAAGTATTAGGGTCAATGAAATTAATTTATTCGTATAACATTATCTATGTTATTTAGAGACGCACCAGAGAGAAGGGTCAAATCACGCGTACCATTTTACATTCAAATGTTTTTTATGGTTCTTAACGGAGGATAGACTTCTTCACGTAGAGTAAGTCCCGTGAAGTGGCAAAGGAAGGGTATCTTTCGCAAGATATTATACCCCGTAGAACTATCACTACATGATGAATACCATTTACTGTTTTAATTTCTATATAACATGTATCTTGAACGCAATGCCTATGTACACATACATGAATAGATACAGTCTTCGATTTAAATTTTCAAAGTCATTAGCCTAAATTCTTATATACTCACTAAATTTACGAATTTTCACTAGTCTGAATGACAGTTTACTAGCCACGGGCTTTGGGCTAGTGGGTTAATTTGAAGACTGTAGATTTAAGAAGTTTTAATTCATTCTGTCAACTCATTTACTGGGTCATAGACATTTTTAGCACACTTCGTCATTGCAATTATATATGGATCACAACTTTGAGAAAATGAGTTGCAGACTAAAGGAACTTGTGCAAGAGGCATGGTAGGCTATTGATACCAAATTATACAAAAGTGAAGTTTCATTCCATTTTGCCAAGTGGTTAAACAGATATCAGCTTCTGTACATATTTTTAACCCTTTTCTGACAATTAAAGTAAAAAAAGGGGCACAATCTTTTCAAAATAGGTTGCAGAGTTTTACTTGTGTGTATTATTTATTACCGAATACATGTACAGTACAGCTCATGTGAACCCTATACACTTTACTCAATACGCCGAGTTTGGTGCTAATGAGTGCCGTGCGATCTAGTCAGTGTTTGGACTCAGCGAATCCACATGGCGAAAGTACCCCATTGTCGAATCACTCGGAGTGATTTAACACTCAGAGTTACTCCGAATAGAATCCAATTAACCTTGAGTGCACACTGGTGATTTATTATTGCGAATAAAAAAAATCTGAATTTTCCGACAACTTTTTATCTTGTCCGACAGCGCGCTTAAAAAAACAATCCATCGCCAGAAACAATGAGACGCCAAGTGTATCTTTTCTGTGCAAAGTTGACACAACTGATAAATGCAATGAATAAATTTCGAAAACAAATACGTGTTTCAAACTTTTAATGCATTTAATCACAAGTTGTGTTTGTTTCTGTTGTCCAAAAGTCAAGGTTTTTCCACCGACATATATATATATATACCTTTTAACGAGGTGGCACTAACGGTTTATGACCCAGAATTGTTTACAATTTTGTCTGATCATTTCTGACTAAAGAACCCATCAATGTATTAACAATAACAGCAGAATATTTTTTAAAAAACTTTGTTATAAATAACGATTTATTAAAAATATAACTATAATTTCCACTCCAGTATAATAATAATTACAAATTTATTTTATGTTTAGTCGCCCGGAGCCGGTAATAGGAACCTCCATATAAGTATCGTGACCCAGTATACATAATCCGGGGCATTCAACATTTTCCACATCCTCTTCTCCAAAAACAAAAGTAAAATTGTCTTTTGCTTCGATTTTTTCTAAAGTTATTGACTGCAATTAGAAAAAGTTGCACCCTTTTACCTGTACACTTTCGACTCGGCAAACCCCCGATTTTGTCTGCGCATATATCGTGGCTTAAGTACGCCGATAGCTTTTCACGTACTTCCACTCCGAGTAGTTTTATCATCAAAACTCAGTGTAACTTTAAGTAGGCGATTTGTAAATTCCTCACTCGGCGTGGAAGAGTAAAGTGTGGGGTCCTCCGCGTGAGCTGTACTGTATGAAGTTTCATGCCATTCTGCGACGTGTCAAGTATCAGTTCAAAAATACATTTTCACACAGTTTGCCAGTGTAAAAAGTGGGATAACGTTGCCAAAAATAGGTTATATTGATACAAAATATATGTGCAAGTTTCATTCCAATACCATGTATATCTGCTTATACATGTACATGATATATATATTCATATACAACACAATTAGTGGGGGCACAACTAAGTCATATTGAGTTGCAGAAAACATGTTAAAGTTCATTGAATTGTGCAATGCAGTGTCTGAGAAACAAGCTTTTATAAAATGCAAGTGTGAACATATTGAACGACACAACAAAGTGAAGCCTATACAGCCCCCATAAACAGACGTGTAAATATCACGGGATCCTGGGCAACAGGTTGGATGATTCGATACTGACTGAACATGCCATTACAACTCATTTTCACAATAATAAATATATACATGTATATACAAATGTACTAGTAATTAAAAAGAACTACAAACAAATAATCCACTGAACATGATTTTATTTGTATCCATTATTAATGTTAATATAAGCTACATGTGTTACTATATTATTTTTCTGAAACAGCATGTATCATAAAGGGACAAACGACAATCTTGATTTTTAAACATGTACATGCAGTGGTATGTGTCGTCTACACTTTTGGAATATATATGAAAATCATGGTTTAAAATATTTTTTGCGAACTACTAATCTAGTCCAGTATTTGAAACACTAATATTAATTGAACTGAATTGGGTTTTAAGGCGCACCAACACGTGAAAACCTTTAAGGTTATGATGCCTAACAGGAATGAACATGCCAGGCTCATCCTCCATTTACATCAAGATAAAATATGGAGAAAGTGCCTAGAACCTTCTTAACTGCGGAGTTGCTGCACATTCTATAGTAGACACTCCATTTGCGATGGAGCCACATTTCCATACGTGGTGTCACGAGTCCTACTCCGCTGCATGTGACACTGTGTTTGTGAGATTGCAGTGGTTGTATTCTTAAAGAATAAACATATTTATATAGTCCAGCTTCCTCATATTAAAATAATATTCTTGATTTACTACTGAGCATGCTACAGCTTTAAAGTGGAGATTTTATTGCATAACAATATTTCTTACAAATGGCAGGAGGTATACAGTACTTGTTCTAAATGGCAGGAGGTATACAGTACTGGTTCTACCCAGGAATAATGAGGCGGTCTGCCAATCTACGCGAAAACATTTTCAAGTCCACATGACATTCGGTTAAAAGTCAAGATAAAACGCCATAAAATGCTTGGTCAATTAAACACAGACAAGGCCATCCTTAAAAAAAGGTTGATTTACTTTGCTATTTTATGTACATTTTGTTTTTTAGGATCGCGCCGCAAAGCACACCAAAAACAATACTGGGTCCCACAAAATAAACCATCCAATAATAGGTGTGCATTCACAGTGTTACTTAGCAGCTTGCATTTACGAATAAACGTTCGTTCTCTTTTAATTTTACAGTAAAGTGTTCTGATGGCATATAGACTAACTGACTTGTTATTAATGAACTAAAGGCAGAAAAAGGTTATACATGTGCAATAATTCATAGAAAAACAAGAATATGAAAAGGAAATCAAATGTTCAAACTTAATATTGAAAGTAATCTTTCTTTTTCAGTTCAATGCGACAAATTCGTGTGACCTCTCATGTCAGTATGAAAGCTGAAATGCGATTGGTTCAAATTGCGTATTTAAATCGTCCAAAATAATGTGTAAATTCAAATTGACCAATTTTAATCAAGGGAGAACACTTATCAACAAACACTGCTTTAATTGAATTGAATGATGTTTAACGGCTCATCAACACAGTATAGGTTATTTAGAGCCGCCCCAGAGAGAGAGGGGAAGGATACATAGTAATCCGGGAACCTGCCCTAAATACGGCTTTAAATTACAAGCAATAAAACTTTATTTATTTTATGTTTTTAGATTATAAAAATGGCCTGACACTTGAGCCGACTAAGGGGTATTTTCGGCCATGTCCGATGGACAGAAGTTTTTTGCTGAGACTGGGCTGTCGCTACCAAAAGCCTTAATTATTATTTTTTTAAAAATAGACTCATAAAAGGCCTAACATGTGCTAAAATGACACAAAACCAACATTTCCAACAATCCATTGAATAACCAAAACTAGTTAATGATTGCACTATGTTCCTTTAAGATATTATTTTTTTACTTTAATATATGAATCGCAGACTGTTATTTATGTTCAATATATTATGCTTTACTTATAGACTTTAAATCTGTTTTCATATCATAAAATATGTTATTAAATGATAAAAAAAATCAATAATAATAATATACATTACAAGAATGCAAAAACAATTTCCTTTTAACTATTCCCATTTTGATTTGCAAATATAAAAGTTACATACATGTAGAACAAGAAGCACCGCCCGTCTGTGCAGACACTCAACTTTCGAGGCCTTGTCTATTTATTGGGAAACTCAGTTGAAAGGCATAATTCTACTTACAGAATTATGGCACTTGTATCTTAGTTCTTCAAATGAAAATGTGGTGTCATTGATTTTTTTCAAGGGATTTTAGGATATAATGAAAACATTTAATTTAAAAGACTAAGTTGACAAGCTTATAAACAAAACTTTTACCAATTGTGTGTACATGTAAGTATAAAAGGGGCCATAATTTTGTTAAAATAAAAGCAAGATGTCTAGATCCTGGCTCTATGATATTGTTTAATGATGCCGAATACAGAGTACGTGTTTCAAAAAGTTATATAAAATAGTTTTCGAGATAAAAGCTTACATACAAAACTTTAACCAAATTGTCCAAGTATAAACTGACAAAAGGGGCCATAACATTAAAATAAAAGCATGAGTTATAGAACTTGTGATGTCATTTACTTTTATTATTACTTTTGCCTTCTTGTTTGTCTGTTTCCGTGTTTGTTTCTGTGTTTTGTGGTTGACTGTCCTCCTTGAATGCTACTTTCCCTGTGCGATCTTTTTATATGTCTATGATGTCGTCGAATGACATCAAATGCATGTATAAAGTTTTAATTCATTATGTAAAGTAGCTTCGGAGATACAAGCTTACATACAAAACTTTAACCGACGCAGACGACGATCAAGACAAAGTGATGACAATTATAGCTTTTTTTTTCGAAGAAAAAGTCAACAAACGACATCGTCACATCATGAACTTGGGGAGTGTTAAAAAGCACCAAGATTGCGGTGTGTCCTTTTAACTTACATCTTGTACATGTAAGATTTATAAAATACAACTAAGTAAAATAGAAAAACATAAACGTAATTTTGGCTCCTAAATCATATTAAAAGGACAAATCTCACTCCTAGATATCACAAAGGTGGTTTTAAAACGTGACTAAGCTTTCATTTATATTAAAACTGACCAAGTTTGGTTGAGATACTAATGGAAGTGCTAGAGTGATGCCGACAAAAAAATCTTACCATGATGCAAGCCCGAATTACCAATTTTCCTACAATTTATTTATAGAATTTATGAAATATAACTATACACACATTTGGTTCAAAATAGTCAGTCACAAGTAAACAGCATGAATGCAACAGATGGAAGTTAATTGGTCGGTTTGTTTTTAGGAATTCTTTCACTCCGACGGAGGTGTGTTTTTCCTCTTGAATACTTTGAATAAACTTATTCGTAAAAAAAAATATTTGCCTCCAAAGTTACCATAGTTAATCAACTTGGTAATAACATGGTCCATAAAGTCCAATCCGTAAAATTGCCACGAGCCCGATTATTGTAAGAATGGTTTTGTTTCAGAATTAAGCATCCATTTTCATTGCTGCAGTAGAACTCAGGATCCTCATCACTCTAATACTCTACATCTAGAGCAATCAATTTCAATCACTTTTTCTTTGTTATATTGCAGTTTTAACTAATCCATTATGGTTTCTATGTGAAGAATCTCTTTCCAATTCAGGCCTCAATTTACTGGGTGATTTGAGCAAAGTAGTCATCCTTTATCAACTGACTTTGCCTTCACCGCACTTCAAAGCGAATGTTCAAGTCGCCGTTATTTCCAGGGCTCCAGTTATCTATAATAATATCTGAATTATAAGTAGCTGGCATGTGAATGCATATATGAGCGTACATGCCGATTAAAATTTAGACCATACATATTATATAATAACTCCAATATTTGTCTCAGCCATTTCAGAACAGAGACTTTTTTGTTTGACTTTCTTGCTTATTTGGCTGGCCAACTTTGAACCGTATGTTTGAACACTTTGAATGCTATTAGACTGCTTTTATGCTTCTTTTCTTTTTTACATAAAAACTTTAACTCTGCTGAAGTGCTTACAGTCTCAGGCAGTGTTATTTTATTAGGTGTTTGATTCCTGGACCGGTTCCGCCTGCATGCTTCAGAAGTAAATCTGCGTTGAGGCTACCCTATGTCTTCTCTAATAACTTGACAAGTCCAAACAGAACAGCAATCTCACGATAATGCCCTTGTCTCTGAAAGAGATGAAAGAAATATTTAATTTATACAATTATTCTTATTCTGCAATAGTGTGTGTGTGTGTGCCTGTACCTAACTCCCTAGTTTTTAGGCTTCCAATTTAATACATTAATTGAACTGGAGTTTAACAGCTTTGATCATATGGCGACTTTTCCAGCTTTCATTGGTGGAGGAAGACCAAAGGTGCCCCTCCGGTTACGGGCACCGGAGAAGAACCACTGATGTTCCGCAAGCCGGCTGGATATCTTCCTCACATAAAGATTCCTAGGTCCATGAGGGATCGAACCCACATCAGTGAGGGGCAAATGAGTTCAAGTCAAGAAACTACCCACTCGACCAAGGACGCCCCACTACTTACATGTCAGTTTTCGACTTGACCCACTAGCCCAAAACCCTGTCATTCGGGCTACTGAATTTTAATTTAAGTAGTCGGGCTAAAGAAAAATGTATGGGTTTTCATTGAGTATATAAAAATTCGGGCTAGTGACATAAATTAGTTCAAAGACTGGACATGTACATGTAGCTGCAGCTCTAAAATGTTAACGATTAACCGTATACCCCGTTTAAATGCTTCCAATCCCATACTTCCTAAAGAAAATGAACTCATCAGTGCTATATATTAGGAGTTACAGTTTACTATGGTGGCTGATATGTGCCATCTCGTCTTTTCGTTATTTCGGGCGAAATAACGAAAAGACGAAAAAACGCCGGGCGAAATAACGAAAAGACGAAAAAACGCCGAGCGAAAAGACGACAAATAGTCAAAACGCCGGGCAAAAAAACGAAAAGACGAGAAACCGGCACGCGAAAATACGACGTTTTATATATTTAAATTCTCGTTATTTTGTGTGAAGGTTTTTAGTTTTTTCGTTTTTTCGCCCAGCGTTTTTTCGTTTTTTCGTTATTTCGGCCGGTGTCACGTGAGATCCACACGCACTTCGGAAAGTCCACGCATACGTTGTGTTTTAGAAAGCTTATAATTCCGGTTTTACTTTGAATGTTGTGATAATATCAGGTTTGTATCATTCATATTAGATTGGCCTTTCGATTACCGTGAGTTTTATTACGATATACTTCCGTTTGGCTGTACAATACACTTTCAAACATGATCCATATTTCAAAATGTTGCGATATTTCAACAAGTGTAGCCTTCAGTTATGGGCCTATTACTTTGCGAGAATGGCAGTATTAATAAAAATATTCCAACTTAAATATCAATAATATTATTTACTAGCAATCGGTCATAGTTTTAATTGTTAATTGTGTAAATTTTATGCAAAATTGCCAATTAAAGTTAACGCATTTTGTGTCTTCGCGTGTCTTTGCGCATGCGTCTTCGTGCTAAATTCAGTCTAATAATACTCATTAGTTGTCCTTGAAATTAAGTTGCTGACATGTTTTGTTGATTATTTTCGATTTAAAGACAGTAATTGGTAACTTTTAATACGTTTTTATTGAAGTTCGTGTTAATATATAGAGCTGAGATTTCGTTGTTTTTCTTCGGATTTACACGTGGTTTATACGACAAACGGTGAATTGATACATGACGCTTAATACACCTTGCGTAGGACTAATAATAATTATATCTTAATATAAAACGTATCAATACGTGTGCGAACGATTTGCCGCATAATTATTATAGAAGAAGCAGCTGTTTCTATAAGTATATTATCTTCACGGAACACATTAATGACGTCATAAAACGGCGCGATAAAAGTGTAAATCTACGCCTGCTAGTGTGTACGGTAATCTAGGTATATCAAAACAATTAACATGTGTCAGGTCTAACACATACATGTTAAAGTAGTACAACATGGTGAGTTACAAAGGCGATATCATGTCATGCGTTAAATATGTGTCTGTTAGTGCAATCAGGGCCTGACATGGGAAGCAGTTTCCCCCACCCACCAACCCAACACATAATTTCAGCCTTCAGGAAAAGTCTTAAAGAGCCTTTTATTTGTGAGTATACTTTAATATATCTAGCGTGTTCCCATATTTTTTCGATAGAGTGCCAGTATATATATTGCAAATATACCATGCCATGGGGGCAAGGTACCATGCGGGCGGGGGGGGGGGGGGGGGGGGGGGGGGGGGGGTGGGGGGGTGGGATGAGTAGTGGGAATTCCAGTATATCAGTATATATATTGCACATATACCATGGGGGCAAGGGGGGTGCGGTTAGCTCGGTTGGTTACAGTAGAGAACTCTCTCTCCCTGTAAGCGAGGGGCCTCGGTTTTAGTCCCGTACCAGCCGCAGTTTTTACCCTTGGTTTATTTCACTGACAATGATAAATCGGTGAATGTGGGTTAGCATGGTGAATGCCGGACCGGGGTCTGGAAGAACTGGGGTGGCTGTTAAAAGGGATATGAGTGTGGTGATATTGATTACCCGGTGGCCTGGTGTTCTCAGTTGGTAGAGCATTTGCCCTGTAAGCGAGGGGTCCCGGGTTCGAGTCCCGCACCGGCCACACTTTTTCCCACTTGGTTTACTTCATGAACATGTCCCCACCCAAACTTCCTGGCTAAAAATAAATTGGACTTAAGTGCAACTTTTTTTAATATCCGAATATTGCTGCATGATGCTTACCAAATATGAAAAAGGCCATAATTGCATATTGTACCGTAGCTCTAATGGTTTTCCTTTGTTCTTGCTTATGATATAAGTTTCATAAACCTGAAGGTCTGCACTTAAACCGTGCTATAAATGCCGGTATATTTCAGCCGTGCTATAAATGGCAGATTCGGCAGTTGTCTACTCAATTTTACGCGTACACAGTTGTAATCTTTACACACAACCTGTCAGTCAAAACGACTATACCATTACCAAAACAGTACTCCTTGACATTGCACTTGCCCAATAATATACAAAGGCGGTTGGCTGCAATAATCAAAACATGGGTCCTGCTCATGCCACGTGATAATGCTATTTCTTGATTGGATCGAGTTGTTATGTTTACTAAATACTGAAAACTGCAACGCCTAAAACTTCTTGCACGCGCGTACTTGGATAAATGGCTCTGGTACAAAACATTTATAGCATGTTTTTCTCATATGCGATTTATACTGCACTCTCAAGCCTACGACCCCCGAGGACCCGTTTAAATTGCATATACTCGAAAAATTATGCTAGAAATATTACTTACAGCACACTACTAACGCCCCCACGACTCCGTCACCCACACCTTAAACACACACACACACACCTCTTAAATCCTGCAAACATAGCATTTAAGCATATGTACAAATGAGAAAAGCAAAAATAATACAGTAACCTGGGCATATCTAGTTCCAGTACTTTTTTAGCCCGAGTTTGCAAAGAAAAGGCAAATTCACCTCACATCATAAAAACTGCTTAATGAAACTAACTCACCAGATAATTGTAAAATTACACTTCATAACCTTGTATCAAAACTCTATGCAAGTGTTCAAGTTATATAATAATGTATATGTGCCAATTAAAAGTAAAGGTTTATTCACAGGTTTTAAAAACACCCGTAATTGAATATGCGTATTAAAAATTAGTTTAAACTTATTTATTTCAAATCGATTGTAACGAAAGCTCCATGAACTTATATGAATCACTCTCGATGTCTTCCTGGGTAGAACCAGTACTAAGCAAATGCAGATAAAGTGTCTTTCTCAGGGACACAACGCATATGGCAATGGCGAGGATCGAACCAACAGCGTTACGATCATGGGTCCAACGTCTACACTAGACCAAAGCGCTCCACTTGCGTAAAATGAGATGGTAACTTTTAATTTGACGCTCCTGTTTCGGGTTTCAGTCTAGTTGGTTAAAACTGTTTTAATCTTTATATTGTGTATATAGAGTTTGGCCTCTCAGTATGCATAAGTCATATATATAACTAATCCGAGCATTCTCTGAGTGACACTAAATGTCTTTTTCTTTCTTTTTTTTTGTGGCTTTTGTACACAGCCAGATGAAATATCAAAATCGAAAAAGTGCTGCAGGTAAGGTTAGAGAATGCTCAGATTAATATATACCTTGTCGCCAGTAGTTTTAGAAATGATGTACAATGTAAAATTTTACTGTTGGCAGGATTGCTACTTTAAAGAGACACATGGCAATTATGATTTTTTAAAAACGTGTGCCGTCACCTTTATGATCACTTTATAACTAAGGCCAAAACAAAAATAGGTGTGTTTCCTATTGCATGCTCTAACAAAATAGGGTCGGTAGGCATTTTTTTTTTATTATTATTAATTATTTTTTTTTGGAGCCAGATATTGTGAGATTTTACATGTATTTATCTCATAAACCCCATACAAGTTGATGATACAACTGAAAATTTCTCTGTGATGTCTGTTTACCTCGATATATTGTGATAAATCATTGGTCAGAACAATTTTTTATTTTTTTTTAATTATTTGTTTTGTTTTGTTTTTCACCCTTAAAAATAGGGTCGGTCGGGCCACCGGAAACGGAGGTGTTTTATTTTGTTGCCTATATATTAATTATAAGAATATTATAAAGCGAGTTGTTGTTGCATATTACTAACTGGTGATTATATTGATAATATTTGTAAAATAATAAGAAGAAATAAATGCTAGGAATTTTATCAATTTTGACTAAACTTCACATGTATGATCCTTAGATGAATGCTTTTTAGATTTGTTAAAATTAGTGCAGCGCGACATCCAAGATGGCCACCATTATCATATATGGTTGAAACCTTGAAAAATGTTCTCAAGAACTGCTGGACAGATTTCGACAGATTTTCTTTTAAAATGTTCGCCAACACCTAGACTATCAAGTTTGTTTAAATAAAGTCCCCGTGTCAAAAATGGCCATGCCCCGGGGTCAAAAATGGCCGTGCCCTGGGGATCCAGTTTGTATATTGAGATTTTGCATGTTTTTCATAGGGCCAAAAAAAAGTTGTTTCTGGTCTTCCGACCGACCCTATTTTTAAGGCCCTGACCCTAAACCGTTTAGGGCACAACATGTTTTAGGCATGTATTAGTGTTGTGGAACACTCGTATTATGTAATATGTTCTAAGTAAACATGCTTTAGATGTTCTTGATTTGAATTTAGTATAGTAAGGATTAATTCTAAAAATAAAAAAATCATACCGACCTACCCTCATTTTCTGGGACAAAATACCAGAAACAGACCTGTTTTTGTTTTTGGCCTAGCAGGGATGACCCTAGGATTGAATTTCAATGAGACAAAATGTCCCATTAGCTTGATTTTAATGAGACATTCACCATTTTCACCAAGAATTTCGGATTCAAAGTTAATTGTTTGCACCAGTACATAGTTAATCACGTCATTATAGATCGGGGGATTATGGTCAGACATGACTAGAAGTTGATAGATTATTATAAAAATGGCCATGTTTATTCATAATCAATCGATTTACTTTGACACCGCCGGGTCCGCGAAGCAAAAGCGAACCGGAGGTTTACAAACATAACAATCTCCTTTTGATGTGTTTTCGAATAATTTGATATTTTCTAATTTTATATGTTTTAATCGCGAATAATTGGATCTGAACAAATTAACTTGAGATTTGAAATAAAATATAAATCAATATATTTGCATTACGAACCGAAATGGTGAAAAGGGATTTCCCGAATTCGATGCGACAATTTGTTCCATTTGTCTTTTTTTCATGCGATTTTTGAGATTTTAATGCGAGAATGCGGAATCGTGGCCTAGAGTGATCCCTGCCTAGACTTATATAGGAAAAGACTTAAAAAATATTCTTATCTGAAACCATAAAGCTTTCATGTATTACATGTACATGTAGCATCAGCTTATAATGATCCTGTACTAAGTTTGTTCAAATGGTGACCCTGGGGTAAAATTGGGCCCGTCCCTGGGGTCACAGTTTTACATAGACTTATATAGGGAAAAAAATAATCTTCTCTGAAACTACAAAAGCCCAGTGTTTTTTTCTATACTTTGGGAACATAACACATACCGTAGCAATAGTTAATTTTAGCGCGATTTTTCATAAAATTGGAAAAAATACAGTAAAACTTTCATTTAATAATTGTTTCTTTAATACTCTTTTCAGTCAACAGATGCATTTAAAAGTGTTTCGTTCTCAGTACATTAAAGCTTTTTTTTCCCCTTTCAATTGGGATTTTTTGTCTCAAAATATGGGGGAAAAAGAAATGTTTTGGCATTGCACCATGGAATATAGCCCAATAATGGCTACAAAAACAGCCAACCAAAACACACTGGAGCTAGAGGTTTAATATTTTGCATTTACTATAAGCTTATGGTCTTTTACCAAGTTTGTTCAAATGGTGACCCTGGGGTCACATTTGGCCCCTCCCTAGGGGTCACATGTTTTACATAGACTTGTATCTAGGAAAAAACTTTTTTAAAAAATCTCAAGAGCAAGAGCCAGAGGTTTAATATTTTGCATTTACCATAAGATTATGGTTCTGTGCAAATGGTGATCCTGGGGTCACATTTGGCCTGCCCCAGAGGTCACATGTTTTACAAAGACTTATAATATAGGGAATATTTTTTTAAAATCTTCTCAGAAACAGCTTGGTCAAACTTGGTCAATTTTGACCAAACTTCACATGGATGATCCTTAGGTGAATGTTTTTCAAATTTATTAAAATTAGGTAAACACGGTATCCAAGATGGTCGCAATAGAAAAATCTTTAAATTACTACCTGTACACGGGGAATCTAAGGCCATGATACCCTTGGGTCACATTTGGCCCCGCCACAGGTGTCAAATGTAAATACTTAAAAAAAAAAAATCTTCTGAAACTACAAGAGCCAGAGGTTTAATAGTTTGCATTTACTATAAGCTTCTGGTCCTCTACCAAGCTTGTTCAAATAGTGAACCTGGGGTCACATTTGACCCCGCCTCAGGGGTCACATGTTTTACATAGACTTATATCATGTATATAGGGATAATTTTCTTCTCAGAAACAGCTTGGCCAAACTTTACCAAACTTCACATGGATGATCCTTAGGCCAAATAAAATTATACCTGTGTGTTGATGTAACATTGCTGAAAAAAATAGGGTAGGTAGGTAGGCATTTTATTTTATTTATTTTTTTATTTATTTTTTTGGCGAAGTTACATTTAAGGTGGCGATGAGCTTTGATGAATGGGAAAATGTGGTATTTTAAAAACTACAACAGATAACAATATGAAATTGTGTATGTTTTATTGTTTCCCAAAAGGCCTGGTAACAACTGGCTCTTTTCCAAAACACTTGCAATTATTACAAGGGGTAAAACAGTTTTAAATGTTTTCTGCAAGTCCGAAAGAGGGTCAGCTCCAACAGTAATGAGTACATGAGTCGGCTGGGATCAGTCCAGCTCCATACAGTGTGATCTCCAGTGGGGCCTGAAATGTTATGAGTGACTTGACTTCCATGCTCTTCCTGAATACCGGTATATAACCGTCAGAAAGGATGGACGACCCACAGGTTAGTCAACTTCTGCGGTTGACATACATGTGACCAAGAGCAGTTCTTGCCTCCCAGACAGCTAAAAAAAAATTCAAAGTTATAATGTCAAATGTTAATTGACCATTTGAATAGTTTTGTAAAAGTGTTGACTTACATGTATATTACTTCTCTAACATCAGAAAGTAATAAATATTTATAAATTTCTCATGTTAGTTATTATGAGCCAATATTGAGGTTGAGTTCAGAAAATTATTATGGAACAGCATACTTCTTCAAGAAGTTATAATGCAGTAGTAGTCGATGCCAATGCTTAGTGCTGATAAGCAAGTAAACATATGCACATTAATATTACTGTTTTAGAAACAAACTTACGACAGGTGGCCTGGAACTCGGGGGCTTTTACCGACCTGTTTGTGGTACTTGTCAAACAATTCAACAATCGATTCTTTATGGAGAGTGCACGCCATAACATTAGCGCTTCCATGTGCTGACATTTTTGAAACTGTACAGCCAAAACAGCACTGGGAGATGCCATTTTGACTGTTTTATACCAGTTCTGTGCACAGTATACCGTGAAATTCACACGCTTTCAAAACCGCATCGCGAAATTGAAAATTGCACCGTGATCTAATGAACGTTATTATTTTTTTAACATTTTTTTATTTTTTTAACATTTTTATTTACTTTTTTTTCAATAAAATAAAAAGGAGTCGGGGGTGTTTTCAGAGGGTCGGTCGGGTTACAGTAAACTCAGGTATAATTTTAATTGGCCTTATATGAATGTTTTTCAAATTTGTTAAAACAAGTTAAAGGGACACTGTCCGTAAGTAAGCAGATATTGAGCATAACAAAATAACTATCTGACTTTTATTCATTGAAATGTATACATGAAAACATGAGGATAGACCCTAAGAAGTATGTAGGAATACATTTGTGAGTTTGAAAAAAAAAAGTTTTAATTATTAAATGCAAATAAAGTGGGACCCACAATATTTACCTTTTGGCGTT
Source organism: Cyrtodaria siliqua (assembly GCA_037043455.1). Lineage (NCBI taxonomy): Eukaryota > Metazoa > Mollusca > Bivalvia > Adapedonta > Hiatellidae > Cyrtodaria > Cyrtodaria siliqua. The sequence goes on along the minus strand of JAWPHD010006604.1, from coordinate 91,842 downwards.
CACGTGGCTTCCATAGCGCATTAGGTTTTCACAATAGTTTGTATTGTGTAATATGTATAGCCCGCTTAGCTCAGTCGGGAGCGAGTTCCGACAACTTTACGCTCAAGCACACTTATTTTTACTGTTGAGTTTGAGCTGCGAGTTCAAACCCACGAAGTGGATTTGCTTTTTTTTGTACCGCGATTGAATTCTGTCAAACAATCTTGCTTTTGATTAGTAAATATTGAATAATGTATAATGTTTGCGAACATAATTATTGGGTGTTTTATAAGCTAAAAGTTACAGACAGTGTCCCTTTAAATGTGACATCCATGATGGCCACCATACAAAAATCTTTGAATTACTTCTTGCGCTGTGGGTTCAAATCCCACTGGAGGTAAACATTTGTTTTTCTCTTTCATTTTGAATCTTGATTTTAGCTCTATTGGACAAATGCTATATTATGCCTCATTAAGACTATAGGGCCTTCACTTTTCATCTGATCTTTACCAAACTTTATCTGATTGCTAATATCAATGAAAGCACGGACAAGTCCGAAAAACAACCAGATCGGACCTGTAACAGCGAAGTAACGGCCCTTGATTTAGTTTAAAATGCTATATTGTGCCTCATTAAGGTGATGGATTCAGGGCCATCTTGGCCCTCTTGTTTTAGAGACTGAGGAGAATTTTATTCAATAAAAGAGGGGGAAAACCTTTTGGCAAGGGATGGGGTCGAGTTTCAGCCCCAAGTTCTATAACATAAAATGTCATAAACTATTTTCATCATCATTCTATCAAAACATTTTTCATCTACCATATTTCCCCTAATAAAAGCACCCCCACCTTTTTTTTTTAGAAACCATGCCATCTTAGAAAATTAAAAAATTAAAAACATCTTCAAAATTCAATACATTTTCGATCTTTTGTAAAATAAAAAGACAAGATTTAGTGTTATGACATTTGAGGCTCAGTTTGGGGTATACAGTCTGGCCATAGTTGCTTTTAAGTACAGATATAACCCTAAATTAATATAAAAAAAAGGAAAAACTAATAAGAGACTGCCCCCTTTTCATTTTGCATATATATATCTTCCAAGTGCTACTGTTAGCGGAAATGCGGTAATTTTATTTACCGATCCGGTGTATGTGCATCCATTCATTCGTTTGTCTGTGCGTACAACATTTATTTATTTATATTTTTTTCATTACTTGCAGGATTTTCACCAAATTCCACCATTGTGTTCCTTATATGCATAGATCTAACATCATGCAAAATTTCAGGTTACTGTGATCTTCTATATAGAAATATAGGTCACATCTGGTCTCCGCTACGACATGCGTATCTTGCTTCATTCTTGCAAAATGTTCACTAAACCACCAGAATTTCCTGCATAGATATGCCCGATGAAATATAATTGACAAAATAAATGTTTTCCGGACTCTAAGGGCAGTAACGAATACAAGAGCTGGCGATTATGATACATATCACGAATACAGAGTGATGAATATTTGTTCATGAATACTGTAAATCACATTATTTCTGCGTGACTTTAAGTTCACGCATCACCGGGTCTGGGATTTATTCGCGTGATCATGAATTCGCGTCCAAGCATAATGTAAATATTCATATTTTCCTACTAATAATTAATTTACTATTTCCTATTCCAAAAGGTAATTTTCAGATTTATGTTTTAAATTATTTCAATGTCAGAGTGATTTTAGTAAATAAAAAAAGTAATTTGGTGTGTTTTATATTATGGCAAGTCTGCAATGCAGATGTGGAGGCATTTAGTGTTTAGTATGAGCATCCCTCTGTTGCCAGGTCATATTTTGGTTTCCATGCAATAACTTTTATTAGGATAGATTGGATGGATGGACAGACGGACGGGTGGATGGTTTACAAACAGCTCTACTGATCAGAGATCACCAGAGCTTATGCTGTGGTGCGGTGTCCGTCTTCCGTCTGTCCGTCCGTAAACTTTTTTTTGTAGTGACTACTCCTCTGAAACTACTGAATGGATTTCATAAATCTTTACAGAATTGTTGCCCATGAAGTCTAGTTGATCCTAGCAAAAATTCATGTTGATGTGAATTCCAAGATGGCCGCCAAATCTAAAAATAGATTTTTAAAAAACAAGTTTGTAGCGACTACTTCTTAAAAACTCTTAAGTGATATTGATATGGGACTTTTTCTAAAATGATCAGCATGACATGAAGTTGGTCCTTGTCGAAAATCGTTTTGATTCGACGTTAAACATAACTGCCAGCGGCCATCTTTGTTGACATAGAGTTATTTAGTAAAAACTTGTAACAACTACTCCTCTGAAACTACTCAACAGATTTTTCCATGAAACTTCACAGGAATGTTGCCCTTGACGTCTAAATGATCCTAGCAAAAGTTCAGGTTGGTCGAAAATTCAAGATGGCCACCACAGCTAAAAATAGATTTTCAAAAAACAAGTTTGTAGTCTTGAAAACTATAAGTGATATTGATATGGGACTTTTTCTAAAATGATCAGCATGACATAATGTTGGTCCTTGTCGAAAATCCTTTTGATTCAATGTTAAACATGGCTGTCAGCAGCCATCAGCCATCTTTGTTTGCATATATATAGTTATCTAGTAAAAACTTGTAGCGACTACTCCTCTGTAACTGCTCGACTGATTTTCATGAAACTTCACAGGAATGTTGCTCTTGATGTCTAATTGATCCTTGCAAAATTTCAGGTCGGCCGAAAATTCAAGATGGCCACCATGGCTAAAAATAGATTTTCAAAATAAAAGTTTGTAGCGACTACTTCCTGAAAACTATAAGTGATATTGATATGGGACTTTTTCTAAAATGATCAGTATGACAGTCATGATGTTGATCCTTGTCAAAAATTATTTTGATTTGACGTTAAACATGGCCGCCAGCGACCGTCTATGATGTAGATCCTTGTCAAAAATTATTGTGATTTGACGTTAAACATGGCCGCCATAGTCCTCTGAAACTACTATAACCATGCACCTGATGGGGTTTCAACAAACTGTGTGAGAAACGTGCATCATATGGAGATACGCAAATCATAGTTTGGTTTTGGTTCAGTGGTGTTTGATGACAACTCTGGCCCATTAAATATTTTTCTAAGAAAAACTATTTTGTTCGCTATTTCTCCATAAGTCCTATAGATATATATGGATTTTTGCCAAACTTTGTGAGAAGCATCAGTATGAAGTGGAGATGCGCATATAGTTGTGGGGTATGCATTTGCAGGGGTATTAAAAAACTTCAGTGATAGTTTTAGTTCGAAAAGGTTTTAATCTAAATGTTTATTAGTTTTGCCTAGTTTTGAACACTCTTTTGTGATGTCTGGGCGATCTCTGTAGTGTAAAGAAACACACTTTTCTTTCGAGAAAAGAAATCCAGGTTCAAGTCTTGGCAGAGTCCTGACACACTTACAGAGTTGTACATACAATTTTTATTTTTGCACATCAATAATGTTGTTTTTGTACAGCATGAACTTAAAAAATATAGACATTTGATCATATTAATATCGTATGTAAATTGTAATTATTCATACGTATGGACATATTCAGAGTGAGTTTTTTATATAATTGTGCATTGGAACATTATTTTTAGTCAAAAGTCAGACTTTTAAGAATACATATAGCCTATAGTGAATTGTCGGTTTTAGCGAAGTTTTTTTCAGTTCGCTGTCCAGCTCGTTAAGCTTAATATAAAAATAGCGAATATAGCTCTTCCTTGGTTAAAGCAAAGCACTTAAATTGCACGTTTATAAAACATTGCATCTTCATTTCACTTTTCCATTTCGTTCTCTGCCTTTGCTACACCAAATTGAACTCACAATTAATTTTACACAAGATGCTTTAATTCTAATGCATTGAATTAAAATAAACATATATACTACAATATTTATTCTTATTGCCGCTCGTCGTCATAGTATATATTGTATCCTATTACTTTTCATGTTACATAAGATTCCACTAAGTTTATAATTATGTGTCCTGTTATTTAACGTATAATTGTAGTATATTTTCTTTTTCTTTTTTTTTTGATGTCAAAATACATAATGAAAACCTCAAAAAGTTACATACTACTAATTAAAAGTGGTATTTTAACGTATTGAGTGATGATATAATGACTAAATAAAAAAACTGAATTGAACAGAATGTTGTTTAAATGCACATCCTGAGAGAGTGGAAACTGGTATTATAACATATTATAACTAAATAAGGAAACTGAATTGAAGTGAATCTTGTTTAATCACTCGTCAACATATTATGGGTTATTTAGAGCCAACCAGAGAAAGTAGAAGATAGTATTATAATGTATTGATTGGTGAAATATATGACTGAATTAAAGAAAGTGAATATAATTGAATATTGTTTAACAGCTCATCAACACATTACAGGTTATTTAGAGCCGCCCCACAGTATAAACATCAACTGATGTCTAATATATACCCCTGAGAGAGTGGAATGTGGTATTATAACATACTGATTGGTGAAATAATGACTAAATAAGGAAATTAGATTGAACTGAATCTTGTTTAATGGCTCATCAACACGTTACAGATTATTCAGAGCCATGCCAGAGAATGCACTCAATGCACATGAGAGAGTGAAAATTGGTATTATAACATATTGAGTGTTGACTAAATAAGGAAATTGAGCTGAACTGATTCTTGTTTAATGGCTCATCAACATAATTATTATTGGCGGCACGCTTTGAGTGCACAGCCTATATTTGTTATTGGTTTTTGATGCTGCATATGGAGGAGCACGTGACAGAGGACAAAGGTCATATAGCGTTCAATAACTTTTGCATTCCAGGACGGATTCATGATAAAACACTTATATCAATCAAAATATAATGTTCGAACCATATTGTTAAGGTTTAAACTTTGAATACGCCATATATCTAGGACGGAATCGGACGTAAATTGCTGAAATTAACCCTGGTGCGTAACCTAGGATAGCACATATTGCTGTGCAGAATCAATTCCTTTGCAAATAAGGGACCATGTTTAGGCTCATTCATTAAGTTTAATTAGGCTCTTCAGAATAGAAAATATAATTATTTGTCAATTTTAAGTCAGACACCTAGACCCCTTTGAAAAGCCTGATATATTCTCTTTAAAGTGTACAAACAATAAAATTTGCAAATAAATACACATGTTTGTTTCCTCCTTTTGAAAATATCCTGCGCTGTCCTCTGATGCTACGCATCAGTGTCTTCTTGAAGGTTATTTAGAGCCGCCCACAGAATATTGAAGGTGGTATTATAACATATTGCGTGGTGAAAAAATAATGACTGAATTAGAGAAAGTGAATATAATTGAATATTGTTGAATGGCTAATCAACACATTACTGGTTATTTAGAGCTGCCGCGGAGTATACGCATCAACTGGTGTCTAATATATACCCCTGAGAGAGTGAAATTTGGTATTATAAGGTATTGAGTGGTGACTAAATAAGGAAATTGAATTGAAACAAATTTTGTTTAAAGGGAATGTAGCGACACAGCCAAACAAGCTCTATTATTGAGAGTTCTGAAAAACTTGGGAAAAAGTGAAAGAATTATCAAAATCGAATGATAAACAAAAAAGATATGACCAGTTAAAGGTTATTCTAAAACGAATATGGGAGCCGCCATTTTTTAGAACTATGACATCATAGTTCCATATTACCATATATGGAATATTGATAAATATCATTTAAAACGAAGAAAATCACTGCAAATGAATGCATTTTTACTGGTCATGTAAAGCCATTAAGTATTACATATTTTTCATACATCTGCTGTCGTTTTTTCCCTATATATCAGTAAATTTTCATATTTATAAATATTCCATATATGGTAATTTAGAACCGTGATGTCATAGCTCTCAAAATGGCCGCTTCCATATCCGTTTCAACAGAAACTTCAAATAATCATATCTTCTTTGTTTATCATCCGATTTTGATCATTCTTTCACCGTTATTCAAGTTTTTCAGAACTCTCAATAATAAAGATGGTTTGGCTGTGTCGCTACATTCCCTTTAATGACTCGTCATTATAGGTTATTTAGAGCCACCCCAGAGAGACTTAAACTACACTATTAGGTGTAATTGCGTGGATTAAATCAAGAATCTCATCCTTGACAGCAGATTGTCAGCTAAAAGCGGTGGCACGAAATACCCAAATCTACCCAAATACACCCAAATCTGCCTAAATCCTTACCCAAACCCTTGCTCAAATCTACCCAAATCTACCCAAATCCTTGCCTAAAGCTACCATTATACACATATAATGTGACACGAAAGTATATGTGTATAGTGTAACATCTGAAACAAGAAATATTTACCCAAATCTACCCAAATCCTTGCCCAGATCCACCACTATACACATATAACGTGGCACGAAAGTATATGTGTATAGTGTTACTTATGAAACAAGAAATATTTACCCAAATCCTTGCCCAAATCCACCACTATACACATATAACATGGCACGAACGTATATGTGTATAATGTAACTTCTAAAACAAGTAATATTTACCCAAATCCTTGCCCAGATCCACCCCTATACACATATAACGTGGCACGAAAGTATATGTGTATAGTGTAACTTATGAGACAAGAAATATTTACCCAAATCCATTGCCCAAACTACCACTATACACATATGATTTGGCACGAAAGTATAATTTGTATAGCATAACTTCTGAAACAAGAAATATTTACCGAAATCTACCCAAATCCTTTCCCAGATCCACCACTATACACATATAACATGACACGAAAGTATGTGTATAGTGTAACTTCTGAAACAAGAAATATTTACCCAAATTTACTCTAATCCTTGCCCAAATCTACCCAAATCCTTGCCCAAATCTACCACTGTACACATATAACGTGTCACGATGGGGCTACACTTATGCTTGCGTTGCTACATATGCGTGAGTGCGTGCGTGCGCTCGTGATGGAGTAGGTGGGGCGTTGAGTGGGTGGGGTGTGTGGTTGGTGGAGGGTGGGGGTGGGGTGTGGGTAACGTCGCTTTGTTCAATTGCTCAGTAATATTACGATGGTAAATCAGCTAAATTAGGGGTACATGTAATATACATGCTATCTAGTCTCAGTAGACGTAGTGACATAATATATAAATATATTCCTAAATATTCGCAGAGTAGAACTAACTCCACGGTCTTAAACTAACAAATTGTATAAGTGTGTGTATACATTATCAATTAAAAGTTGCATCGTTTCACAAACATATTAAACATAGTTGCATGCATAATAATACTGCCAAATATAAGTGTGTGCTATATGAAATCTGAAATATGCAAATTTGTAGAATATTATCAGTGTTGTTACGTAATGGTGATTAACTGCCTAATCGGACACCACAGTTAATTGCGTAACAGTAATTATCGACGCAACGGGGGTTTGACCATATATCACGGACTTAGCTTTGTATTACAACAGTCATACATGTTATAGTAATTATCGACACAGCGGGACATTAACCCATATATCACCTTGTCGTCACATTGCAGCAGTGTATTATTTACCAAAACTTTTACAAATGTGAGAAGAATTAAAGGGACAACGGCAATCTTGCTCTATTACTAGGCACAATTATTTTGAAGGAACTAGTCTGTCCATGTTGTTCTAGTGAACCCTAAATGGAAATTACATCGACCAAAATTAATTGACATTTGCATTATACACATATTATTAATGGAGGGCGTAAAGGACGTTTTAATCCTTCAATTTACACACGCACGCACGCACGCACGCACGCATACACACAAATGCACACACGCTTGACAGACAAGCATTAGCTATAGAAGAACATAATACATACTAATCTTTATTATATTACACGAAAGTATATGGGTACAGTGTAACTTCTGAAACAAAAACTCTACCCAAATCTACCCAAATCCTTGCCCGAATCTACCACTATACACATATAACGTGGCACGAAAGTATATGTGCACAGTGTAACTTCTGAAACAAGAAATATATACCCACATAAAACGTGGCACGAAGGATGGGGCAACAATTATGCTTTCGTTGCTACATATGCGTGTGTGTGTGTGCGCGCGCGCGATGATGTAGATGGGGCTCACAGGTAATACTTAGGCTTCATATATGTCATAAATAGATGTTATAAATAAACGAATGTGTACGTGAGAATCACGCTGACCCACTATGAAATACATGCTTCATAGATGTCATCAATAAATATAGATATAAAAATCGAAAAATAAAAGTAGCATTCAACCACTAACACACTCAGAAACAAAGAACAACTTTAAAGATGAATAAAAGGCCAAATAAAACATAACTAATGTATGCGTGAGAATAACACGGACCAGGATGAAATACAGGTAATGCACATGCTTCATAGATGTCATAAATAAACGAATGTATGTGTGAGAATCACAAGGACCCAAGGGTGAAATACACGTGCTTCATAGATGTAATAAATAAACGAATGTGTGCGTGAGAATCACATGGACACAAGGGTGAAATGTAGGTAGTACATATGCTTTATAGATACATGTATCATAAATAAACGAATGTATGCGTGAAAATGACGCGGATCCAAAGATGAAATACAGGTAATACGCATGCTTCATAGATGTCATAAATAAACGAATGTATGCACGAGAATCACACGGACCCAAGGATGAAATACAAACACACACAGAAACAAAGAACAGCTTTAAAGATGAATAAAAGGCCAAATAAGACATAACTAATGTATGCGTGAGAATCATACAGACCAGGATGAAATAAAGGTAATACACATGTTTTAAAGATGTCATAAATAAACGAATGTATGCGTAAGAATCACACGGATCCAAGGATGAAATACAGGTAATACGAATACTTCATAGATGTCATAAATAAACTAATAGATGCTCGAGAATCACACGGATCCAAGGATGAAATACAGGTAATACACATGCTTCATAGATGACATAAATAAACGATTGTATGCACGGATCCAAGAATGAAATACAGGTAATAAACATGCTTCATGGATGACATAAATAAACGAACGTATGCGTGAGAATCACACGGATCCAAGGATGAAACCCAGGTAATACACATGCTTCATAGATGACATAAATAAACGATTGTATGCACGGATACAAGGATGAAATACAGGTAATACACATGCTTCATGGATGACATCAATAAACGAATGCATGCGTGAGAATCACACAAACTTAATGATGAAATTCAGGTTATAAACATGCTTTGTAGATGACATAAATAAACGAATGTATGCGTGAGAATCACACGGATACAGGTACTACACATGCTTCATAGATGTCATAAATAAATGAATGTAAGCTTGAGAATAATGGATTCAATGGTGAAATACAAGGATGAAATACAGGTAATACACATGCTTTATAGATGACATATATAAACGAATGCATGCGTGAGAATCACACAGAATTAATGATGAAATACAGTTAATAAACATGCTTCATAGATGACATAAGTAAACAAATGAATTGGTAAGAATCACACGGATCCAAGGATGAAATGCAGGTCATACGCATGTTTCATAAATGTCATGAGTAAACGAAGGTATGCGTGAGAATCACACGGATTCAAGGATGAAATACTAGCAAGTAATACACATGCTTCATAGATGTCATAAATAAACGATAGTATGCGTGAGAATCACACGGACCCAATGGTGAAAAATAGGTTATACACATACTTCATAGATGTCATAAATAAACGAATGTATGCTCGAGAATCACACGGATCCAAAGATGAAATACAAATAATACACATGCTTCATAGATGTCATAAATAAACGAATGTCTGCGTGAGAATCACACGGATCCAAGGATGAAATACAGGTAATACACAAGCTTCATATATGTCATAAATAAACGAATGTATACATTGCTTCCTAGATGTCATAAATAAATGAATGTATGCGCGAAAATCACACGGAACCATGATGAAATATATGCTTCATAGATCTAGTTAACAAACGAAAGTATGAGAAAATCACGAACTCCCCCTAGATGAAGTACATATAATACACATATGCTACTTAGATGTCATAAATAAACAATTGCATGTAAATAAATCATACGTACTTTCTTAGATGTAATACAAATGAGAATCACGTTTTCTTCCTAGATGTAATACATTTGATACATGTTAGCTTCAAAAAATATATGCGTGAGAATCACAAGTACTCTCCCTAGATAAAATACAAGTTATATACCTGCTTCCTGGAATTTCAAAAATCAACTGAGAATCACAGTTACATTTTTCTATATGACATGTTAGTAATACATATCCTACATAGGTTTCACAAAAACACATACGAATGTATCAATGTGAAATAATATGTATGCATCATAGATGTCATATAAAAGAACGGATGAATGTCACACATGTACTCTCCCTAGATGACATGTAGGTAATACACACATGTAAAAACACATTCGGTACATCGACGATTTAATCGTTTGAGACCCAAAATGATCGAATGAGTAAATTTAATTGAATTGAATCTTGTTAAACAGCTCATTAACACAGTATAGGTTATTTAGAGCCGACCCAGATACAGTTGAAGTTGGTATTATAAATTATTGATAGGGGGGAAATTGAATTGAACTGAATATTTTTCAATGGCTGATTAACACACTGTATGCTATTTAGAGCTGCCCCAGAGAAAGTGGAAGGTGGTATTATAACTTATTGAATGGTGAAATACTGACTAAATAAGTAAATGTAATTGAACTGAATATTGTTTAACTGCTCATCAACACAGTGTAGGTTATTGGTTATTCAGAGCCAACCCATAGAGAGGGGGAATGTGATAGTATAACTTAATAATTGAATCGAATTGAGTATTGCTTAACGGCTCACCAACACATTAAAAGTTATTTAGAGCCGCCCCAGAGAAAGTTGAAGGTTGTATTGTAACTTAGTAATTGAATCGAATTGGGTATTGCTTAACAGCTCACCAACACATTAAAAGTTATTTAGAGCCGCCACTGCGAGAGGGGAATGTGATTGTATAACTTATTGAGTGGTGAAATAATGACTAAATAAGTCAATTGAATTGAATTGAAACTTGTTTTACGGCTTATCGACACATACTACGACATTTAGAGCCGCCCCAGAGCATAGACTTCAGTTGATGTCCGTACCGCAGAGAGATAGAAAGTAATATTATAACGTATTGCATGGTAAAATAATGACTAAATTAGAAATTAAATTTTAACTGAATTTCGTTTAACGCCTCATCAACACATTACATGTTATTTAGAGCCGCCCCAGAGCATACACATCAAGAGAGAGTGAAAATTGTTATTATAACGTATTGAGTGGTGAGATAATGACTAAATAAGGAAATTGAATTGAACTGAATTTTGTTTACGGCTCATCAACATATTATTGGTTATTTAGAGCCACCCCAGAGAGATTGAAATTACATTATTAGGTGTAAACGCACAGAAAAAATCAAGCATCTCATCCTTAAGTCTTGACAGAGGTAAAACCGTTCATTACCCCCAGCCGACTAAACTAATGTGCCAGTGTCAGGGGCGTAGCGTGGCCTGTTTTCAACATAGTCCTAGCGTGGCCTGTTTTTAACGTACTCCTAATACGAGTTGCGAAGTCCCGAGTAGTGGAAATACTGAGAGGAGGTGTCTCCCTTACTGAATGTTGGTTCTCGTTTTTTTTTTTCATTTTTGACCAAAATGGTGTTCGTATAAGCGATATTTGCCAGGAATATAGACATTTTATGCTCGCAAAAAAAGTGGTAATTTTCCACCCTTATCTCCGTCCCACTCTGAATTTTATTGCATTTACAGCTTAAAAACTAGGACTATAAATCCGGACAAATCTAAGTGTGTGCGGTATGAATTTCAGTATGCAAATGTGTTGACTCGTAATTCATTACGTAATAGTCATTAACCGCCCATTAATCGTGGGATACCACGATCAGTTGCGTGATTTATGGTTATAACCCCGCTGTGTCGATAATTATTACTGTGGTATTAAGCCGTTAATGACTATTACGTAATGCATCTGATACGGGTCAACAAATCTGAATCTTGAAATCCATACCGCACACATATATTTGATCGGATTTAGAGTCCTTTTATAAGGGAAACAGGTGTGTATGTAAATTGCATTGATAATTATTATAATTGTATTATTTTCTGATATGTTTAGTGTGTATTCGGTAGAGTTACATTTTTTCGGCCCAATATATTAGTGTAACTAAGCAAACTTATATGAATAATTCATACTTATAAAGCATTTTAGCACTTTTAGCTCGTGGATTTGAGTCTTTAGTTTATGTTAACTATGTCTACTGAACCTAGATTAGTTCATTTTTGACACATACGGTAGTTCGTGTGTTTTATAACCGACAGAGACATACGCATAATATATGGACGGAAGAAATGTTTTTTTGCAAAGAAAACATGTCTTTAGCCTTATTACATTGACACTTATTATATATAATTTTATGTTATGTGTAGTGAGTCTACTGAACATGGATTTGCGTAGAGTAAACTTTATTCTGTCCACAGTGTGTGTGTAAAGAAGCAACTTCTACTGGATAATTAATACTTACCTGCGTGGCCGAGGGGTTAACGACGTGTCGATTTAAACCTTCTTGCTTCTCACCGCTGCGAGTTCGAATCCCACTGGGAGTCCGACTTGTGAGAAAATGTCGATTCTTACGGATGTCGGGAGGTGTACAGTTATGGTCCTACCCTTGAAAAGTGGGTTGTCTGTCTCCACCACAAACAGGCGACCGTCATATATAACCTTACATGTGTTGAAAATGACGTAAAACATCATACACACAAACAAACCGTTAGTGTTACATGCAAAACCGTGGAGTTGGGTCTACTTTGGACTATAGTGTGTTCAGTCCCCAGCTGGGCCATTCCAAAGACTATATAACAATGGTACTCCATTACTTGAGGCTCAGCATAAATAAAGCGTAGTGCTGGGACATGTCGGGCCGTTGTTAGTATGTGACTGATTGTGGTATCATTGAACGGCGGGGTATTCCAGCAGGGCAGCAATACAAAGTCAAGTTGAGCATAGAGCTAAGCTCACTGCTAAACATTATTTATAGTATCATTTGCTTTCTGATAGGAAACCATGCATAAAACGCTTCTTACGCCCTTCTAGAGTTTCTTTACTCTTTTTTTCTAGTTTTAGAATTTCACGAACTCTATTGAACACAGATTCGGGTAGAAATAAAGAAACTTTATTTGTCTCGTCATAAGTCAACGAATGTATACGCGAGAATCACACGCATAAAAAACAGAAATACATATGCTTCATAGATGTCATAAATAAACGAATGTGTGCGTGAAAATCACACGGATCCAAGGATGAAATACAGGTAATACACATCCTTCATATATGTCATAAGCAAACGATTGTATTCGTGAGAATAACACTGATGAAATACAGGTAATACACATCCTTCATATATGTCATAAGCAAACGATTGTATTCGTGAGAATAACACGGATGAAATACAGGTAATACACATGCTCCATAGATGTCATAAATAACTAAAGTTTGCGTGATAATCACACGGATCCAAGGATGAAATACAGGTAATACCCATGCTTCAAATATGTCATAAGTCAACGAATGTATGCGTGAGAATCACACGGATGAAATACAGGAAATACCCATGCTTCATATATGTCATAAGCAAACGATTGTATTCGTGAGAATAACACTGATGAAATACAGGTAATACACATCCTTCATATATGTCATAAGTCAACGAATGTATGCGTGAGAATCACACGGATGAAATACAGGAAATACCAATGCTTCATATATGTAATAAGTAAACGAATGTGTGCGTGAGAATCACATGGATCCAAGGATGAAATACAGGTAATACACATCCTTCATATATTTAATAAGTAAACGAATGTATGCGTGAGAATCACACGGATGAAATACAGCCAATATACATGCTTCATAGATGTCATAAATAACTAAAGTTTGCGTGATAATCACACGGATCCAAGGATGAAATACAGGATATACCCATGCTTCAAATATGTCATAAGTAAACGAATGTATGCCTGGGAATCGCACGGATGAAATACAGGTAATACACATCCTTCATATATGTCATAAGCAAACGATTGTATTCGTGAGAATAACACGGATGAAATACAGGTAATACTCATGCTTCATATATGTCATAAGTAAACGAATGTATGCCTGGGAATCGCACGGATGAAATACAGGTAATACACATGCTTCATAGATGTCATAAGTAAACGAATGTATGCGTGAGAATCACACGGAACAAATACAGGTAATACCCATGCTTCATATCTGTCATAAGTAAACGAATGTATGCGTGAGAATCACACGGATGAAATACAGGAAATACATATGCTACATAGATGTCATAAATAAACGAATGTGTGCGTGAGAATCCCACGGATCCAAGGATGAAATACCAGTAATACACATCCTTCATATATGTCATAAGTAAACTAATGTATGCGTGAGAATAGCACGGATGAAATACAGGTAATACACATGCTTCATAGATGTCATAAGTAAACTAATGTATGCGTGAGAATCACACGGATCCAACGATGAAATACAGGTAATACACATGCTTAATATATGTCATAAGTAAACGAATGTATGCCGGGGAATCGCACGGATGAAATACAGGTAATACACATGCTGCATAGATGTCATAAGTAAACTAATGTATGCGTGAGAATCACACGGATGAAATAAAGGTAATACACATGCTTCATAGATGTCATAATTAAACGAATGTATGCGTGAGAATCACACGGATCCAAGGATGAAATACAGGCAATACACATGCTTCATAGATGAAATAAATAAACTAATGCATGCGTGAGAATCACACGGATCCAAGGATGAAATACAGGTAATACCCATGCTTCATATACGTCATAAGTAAACGAATGTATGCGTGAGAATCACACGGATGAAATACAGGAAATACATATGCTACATAGATGTCATAAATAAATGAATGTGTGCGTGAGAATCACACGGATCCAAGGATGAAATACAGGTAATACACATCCTTCATATATGTCATAACTTAACGAATGTATGCGTGAGAATCACACGGATGAAATATAGGAAATACGTATGCTACATAGATGTCATAAATAAACGAATGTGTGCGTGAGAATCACACGGATTCAAGCATGGAATACAGTTAATACACATCCTTCATATATGTCATAACTAAACGAATGTATGCGTGAGAATCACACGGATGAAATACAGGTAATACACATGCTTCATAGATGTCATAAATAAACGAATGTATGCGTGAGAATCACACGGATGAAATACAGGTAATACACATGCTTTATAGATGTCATAAATAAACGAATGTATGCGTGAGAATCGCACGGATCGAAGGATGAAATGCAATTAATATACATGCTTCATATACAAGTAAACGAATGTATGCGTGAGAATCCCACGGATAAAATACAGGTTATACACATGCTTCATAGATCAAATAAATAAACTAATACATGCGTGAGAATCACACAGATCCAAGGATGAAATCCAGGTAATACAGATGCTTCATAGATGTCATAAATAAACGAATGTATGCGTGAGAATCACACGGATCCAAGGATGAAACACAGGCAATACACATGCTTCATAAATGAACTAAATAAACTAATACATGCTTGAGAATCACAAAGATTCAAGGATGAAATACAGGTAATACACATGCTTCATATATGTCATTAGTGAATGAATGTATGCGTGAAAATCACACTGATGAAATACAGGTAATGCGCATGCTTCATAGATGTCATAAATAAACGAATGTATACGTGAGAATCTCACGGATCCAAGGATGAAATACAGGCAATACACATGCTTTATAGATGAAATAAATAAACTAATATATGCGTGAGAATCACACAGATCCAAGGATGAAATCCAGGTAATACAATTGCTTCATAGATGTCATTAATAAACTAATGTATGTGTGAGAATCGCACGGATCGAAGGATGAAATACAGGTAATACACATGTCATAAGTAAACGAATGTATGCGTGAAAATCACACTGATGAAATACAGGTAATACACATGCTTCATATATGTCATTAATAAACGAATGTATGCGTGAGAAACACACGGATCCATGGATGAAATACAGGCAATACACATGCTTCATAGATGAAATAAATAAACTAATGCATGCGTGAGAATCACACGGATTCAAGGATGAAATACAGGTAATACCCATGCTTCATATACGTCATAAGTAAACGAATGTATGCGTGAGAATCACACGGATGAAATACAGGAAATACATATGCTACATAGATGTCATAAATAAACGAATGTGTGCTTGAGAATCACACGGATCGAAGCATGAAATACAGTTAATACACATCCTTCATATATGTCATAACTAAACGAATGTATGCGTGAGAATCACACGGATGAAATACAGGAAATACATATGCTACATAGATGTCATAAATAAACGAATGTATGCGTGAGAATCACACGGATCCAAGCATGAAATACAGTTAATACACATCCTTCATATATGTCATAACTAAACGAATGTATGCGTGAGAATCACACGGATGAAATACAGGTAATACACATGCTTCATAGATGTCATAAATAAACGAATGTATGCGTGAGAATCACACGGATCCAAGGATGAAATACAGGCAATACACATGCTTCATAAATGAACTAAATAAACTAATACATGCTTGAGAATCACAAAGATTCAAGGATGAAATACAGGTAATACACATGCTTCATATATGTCATAAGTAAACGAATGTATGCCTGGGAATCGCACGGATGAAATACAGGTAATACACATGCTTCATAGATGTCATAAATAACTAAAGTATGCGTGATAAATACAGGTAATACACATGCTTCATAGATGTTATAAGTAAACTAATGTATGCGTGAGAATCACACGGATCAAATACAGATAATACACACGCTTCATAGATGTCATACATAACTAAAGTATGCGTGAGAAATACAGGTAATACACATGATTCATATATGTCATAAATAAACGAATGTATGCGTGCGAATCACACGAATCCAAGGATGAAATAAAGGTAATACATACATACACGTAATACAGATGTTTCATAGATGTCATAAATATATAAACTGATATATAAAGTGCGTGAGAATCTCACGGATCCATGATGAAATACGGGGAATACACATGCTTCAAGTATGTTATAAATAAACTCATGTCTTCTTATGAAATTCCATGAAGCAAGTATATAACTTGTATTTTATCTAGGGAGAGTATTTTGTTAATTAGAGCCACCCCAGAGAGAGGGGGAATGTGATAGTATAGCTTAATAATTGAATCGAATTGAGTATTGCTTAACGGCTCACCAACACATTATACGTTATTTAGTGCCGCCACAGCGAGAAGGGAATGTGATTGTATAATGTATTGAGTGGTGAAATAAGGACTAAATAAGTCAATTCAGTTGAACTGATACTTGTTTAATGGCTACTCAACACAAACTACGACATTTAGAGCCGCCCCAGAGCACATACTTCAATTGATGTCTCTACCACCAGAGAGCGTAGAAAGTGGTACATGTATTATAACGTATTGCATGGTGAAATAATGACTAAATTAAAAGTTAAATTTTAATTGAATCTTGTGTAACCCTCATCAACACATTACATGTTATATAGAGCCGCCTCAGAGCATACACGTCACTTGCACTTGATGTCTATACCACAGAGAGAGTGGAAAGTGTTATTATAACGTGTGGAGTGGTGAGATAATGACTAAATAAGGAAACTTAATTGAACTGAATTTTGTTTACGGCTCATCAACATATTATATGTTATTTAGAACAACCTCAGAGAGATTGAAATTACACTTTATTGAATTTACAGGTGTAAACGTACAGAAAATATCAAGAATCTCATCCTTAAGTCTTGACAGAGGATTGTCAGCTAAATCCGTTCATTTCCCGCAGTCGACTAAAGTAACGTGCCAGTGTCAGGGGCGTAGTGTGGCCTGCTTTAAACGTACTCCTAATACGGGGTGCGAAGTCCCGAGTAGTGGAAATATTGGGAGAAGATGACTCCCGTACTGAATGTTGGTTCCCGAATATTTTTTCATTTTTGAACCAAAATGGTGTTCGTATAAACGATATTTGTCAGAAATATAGACATTTTATGCTCGCAAAAAAGTGGTAATTTTCTACCCTTCCTCCGTCCTACTCGGATTTATTATTGCATTTACAACTTGAATCAAGGACTCTAAATCCGGTTAAATATAAGTGTGCGATATGGATTTCAATATGCAAATGTGTTGACTCGTAATGTCATTACGTAATAGCCTAATGGGATACTATGTTCAGTTGCGTGATTTATGGTAATGACCCCGCTGTGTCTATAATTAATGTTACGCAAATGACTGTGGTATCCCATTAAGCCGTTAATGAAGTTGAATCTTAAAATTCATACCGCACACAGATATATTTGGCCGGATTTAGAGTCCATTTGTAAGGAAAACAGGTTTATATGTAAATTGCATTGGTAATTATTATAATTATATGCTTTTCTGGTATGTTTAGTGTGTATTCGGTAGTTACATTTTTTCGGCCCACTATATTAGTGTAACTATGCAACATTATATGGATAATTTATACTTATAAAGCACTTTTAGCCCGTGGATTGAGATTTTAGTTTAGGTTAACTATGTATATTGAACCTAGATTAGTTCATTTTTGACGCATGCTGGAGGTCGTGTGTTTAATAACCGACCGGGACATACGCATAATATATGGACGGATGAAATGTTGTTTTGCAAAGAAAACATGTCTTTAGCCTTATTACATTGACACTTATTATATATAATTTTATGTTATGTTTAGTGAGTCTACTGAACATGGATTTGGGTAGAGTAAGCTTTATTCTATCCACAATGTGTGTGTAAAGAAGCAACTTGTCTTCTACTGGATAATTAATACTTACCTACGTGGCCAAGGGGTTAACGACGTTGCGTTGTAAACCTTCTTGCCTCTCACTGCTGCGAGTTCGAATCCCACTGGGAGTCCGACTTGTAAGTGAGAAAGTGTCGATTCTTACGGATGGCGGGAGGTGTACAGTACTTGTCCTACCCAGGAAAAGTGGGTTGTCTGCACCCACCACAAACAGGCGACCGTCATATAATGTATAACCTTATATGTGTTGAAAATCACGTAAAACACCATACAAACAAACTGTTAGTGTTACATGCAAAACCGTGGAGTTGGGTCTACTTTGGACTATAGTGTGTTCAGTCCCCGGCTGGGCCATTCCAAAGACTGTATAACAATGGTACTCCCTTACTTGAGGCTCAGCATATAAAGCGTAGTGCTGGGACGAGTCGGGCCATTGTCAGTATGTGACTGTTTGTGGTATCATTTAACGGCGGGGTATTCCAGCGGGGTAGCAATATAAAGTTAAGTTGAGCACAGAGCTAAGCTCACTGCTAAAAAGTATTTATATGTATCATTTTTCTTGCAGACTGGAAACCAAGCCTAAAACTCTTCTTACGAACTTCTAGAGTTTCTTTACTTTTTTTTTTCTATTTTTAGAATTTCACGAACTCTACTGAACATAGATTTGGGTAGAAATAAAGAAACTTTATTTGGCTCGTCATAAGTGTATGGAGGTTGGAGGTCATCCTCCATAAACTGAAAAAATGTACATATACACTGTTGCAATCAATCTGAAAAGATCCTTGGGCAAATCAATCAAATACATACAATTTCACCACTCAGTTTGTTATAATATCACTTGACACTCTCTCTGGGGCGGCTCTAAATAATCTATATTGTTTTGTTGAGCCGTTCAATTACCTTATTTAGTCATTATTTCATCACTCAATATAAAGTTGTAACGCCAAATTCCCTAGTATAAAGTCCAAATCAAGTAAAAAGCCGACCATAAAACATTATAATATAAACTATATATACACAAACAACGGTTTTCCCCCGTCATTTGCGCATGTGCATGCGTTTTGTATTTTATAAATATGATGTTCTTGCTCAGGCGCGGATTTAGGAGGCTGGTGCCTATTCAAAGCGTAAACATGAGACGAAAGCAGCTGCGATCCAATAAACTGCGAAAAGCACACTTAAAAATCAATTCTTCCCACTCACACCCCATCCACCTCACTCCCAACATTGCGCTCCACCCTGCTAAGCTGAAATCATGGATCCGCACCTGCTGTAATATATGTTTTATATATGTATCCTATAAATGAAAAGAAATCAGTCAATTGTATTGAATTATTGATTTTTTAAGTGTATCTATTTATCATTTTAACCTTTAAGGCTGATTTCTAATCATCCACATCCTATTTTCGTTATATTATATTATTATTATAATAATGCAGCTATTATAAGATGCAAAACATCCCACAAAACATTATTATATTTTAAAAATAAATTGCCACTTTGAAATAAAAACAATCACATGTGGCATTCTAGACCATAATTACTTTGCTAAGCATTATTATTACATACACACACACATAGAAGATATGCGTTAAGGATTAGCAACATTCTACCAATATTATCACCGTCAAAGTGGGCTTTATTGTTATATTATTTTATCAAAAAGTTCAACATATAACTGAAATATACCAAAAACATATGATTCACATATTATATATACTCCATATATCATTAAATGACACATACTTGAAAAGCGTGTTAATCTCACGTGTGAATCTCATGAACCCCACGTGAGATCCACACGCGTGGACTTTTTGTCCACGCGTGTGGATCTCATAGGACACCGGCGTTTTTTTCGCCCGGCGTCTTTTCGCTCGGCGTTTTTTCGTCTTTTCGCATGGCGTCTTTTCGCCCTGCGTTTTTTTCGCACGGCGTTATTTCGCGTGGCGTCTTTTCGCCCGGCGTCTTTTCGCGTGGCGTTATTTCGCTCGGCGTTTTTCGTCTTTTCGCATGGCGTCTTTTCGCCCGGCGTTATTTCGCGTGGCGTCGTTTCGCCCGGCGTTATTTCGCTCGGCGTTTTTTCGTCTTTTCGCATGGCGTCTTTTCGCCCGGCGTCTGTAACCTGTAACCACTTTTATTCACAGAAACGAAAACATATTTAATTGGAGAAAATAAACAAACCTTTGGTCGTCTGAGTTCTTGGAAAGAAGAGATTCATTTAACGTTTTTATGCAATACACCATGCACGTATTAGAAACAAATGCAGCAATTTAAATTTTGACCTTTTTAGCAATCACCTGAGGGAAGATCCCAACTGTATATGTGGAAACGGAATTGAGGATGCTGAACATTTCTTGTTTAAATGCAGTCAATTTGCTAATGAAAGAATTCATTTATTTCAAAGAACACGTACATTCCATCCTCTAAGTACAACACAACTCCTATTTGGCAGTGATAATCGAACAGACGAAGACAATTTAGCTTTATTTACAGAAGTTCAAATTTATATAAAACGTACTCGCCGTTTCTCTCTTAATTAATATGTACCTGTCCCCTGTGATGTTGACGTTGAGGAGTAGGTTATGGGCAGGGTTGGCGAGGGTGGGAACCATGCAGGGATGTTTGGTCGAGACAGCTTGTTCGTTATCGTCAGTGCGCAAAGTAGGAAATGGAACAAAGTAGGAATATTTTCGTTAATCATATTTGCGAGTATACACTTTGATTTTTGTTTGCTTCATTCAAATAGTCAACATATCAGCAGTATATTAGTATAAGAAATTCTAAAGTAAAATAGCTATTTAATCCAGAATATATGATGCATACGTCAGTAGGTAAAGCTAAAACAATTTTGTTTTGAATCATGCGTGCGTATAGTTAAAATCACTAACATACTGTGATTTAGTTTGCTAAATGCGTTTGACAAAAGAGCATACAAATACTTAAATGTGTGTGTTTATTTTAAGCCGACACCGTGGGTGTTCTTACATACCGATTAGGATATCTGCGTTACATTCCGGATAGAAAGTATTTTCTTGCATTCGGGATAAGGCTTTCCGCGTTTTACTTTGAATTGAATTGGGTTTTAAGGCGCACAACACATGCAGGGTTATATGACGCCTAACAGGAATGAAAATGCCAGGCTCATCCTCCACTAACATCAAGATAAAATATGTAGAATGGGCCTAGAACCTTCTAGAGTTGCTGCCATTTACGATGGAAATAGTTCGAAACACCATTCGTTCGATCGTTCGTTCGAACGTTCATTCCATCCATCCATCCATCCATCCATCAGAATGGCAACCAGGGACGAGGCTCTGCCTGATCTCGAGGGTGAGATTTCCCTATCTCACGCGGATAACTCTATCGAATGAAATAAGATAATATGCACGTATATGAGGGTATGTGGACATTGGGACATATAATGTATGTAAAGATCCTATGTAAAGATATAAAAGGTACGGGGACATACAAATGATACGGGGGATATATTGTGTATTAAAATATATATAGAGAGGGTAGATATACTATGTAAATATATAAAGGGTACGGTGACATACTATGAAGGATATAGAGAGTACGTAGGCATATTACGAAAGCATTTAGAGAGTACGGGGACATATTATGTAAGGATAAAAGGGATATTCATGGGGTTATAATATATAAGTATATAGAGAGTACGGGGACATATTATATAAGGATATAGAGGGTATGGGACATATTATGCAAGAACATATAGCGTATGGGGATATAGTTATTATGTAAGTATAATATCCACATACCCTATATATCCCTATATAATATGTTCCCATACCCTCTATATTATATAGAGGGTATGGGGATATATTACATAAGGATATATAAGGTATGGGTATATGATATGTAAGGATATATAGGGTATTAAATGTCTGGTTACGAATTGAATAGTTTTACATTTTCAAAAGATAGTCGGTAAATACAGTGTAACGTTATAGACTACAAAGGGTATAGGACCATGTGTTAGTGTTTGTTCGTGATTGATTAGTTTTCTTTTCATTAGTGAATACAACTCCCAGTTCTCTTATAATTGTTATAACAATTAATTTGAAACATAATTCGTGTCTCTATGTGTATGTTACGTTACCATTACTATTTAATTAAATTAATACTATTTGTATGTTAAGTGACCATTACTATTTAATTACATTTATAATAATAAGAGCATGTTTTTATTTATACCTGTTTGATTTAACTTTAAAAAATGGAATATTTTCTAATATATAATATTGCAATGTTGTCATCACACGCATGTTCCCATATGTATTCTACATTTCGACCAACGGTGTAGCATGAACTAGCAAACTTTTATAAGACACTTACAGTGGTTTAATAATCGCTTTTACCATATTTTAAAAGGTCTAACTGTGAGATACAACTTTTTTATGAACATCTTCCTTTCCGAATATTTAATAACATAAGGTCGTAAGTGCAATTGTTCGGATTACAAAGTCAAATTTTTTTTTTTTGAAATAACAAATACTTTGATTTATGAGAAATCAAACTACAGCTTATATCATATGAGTCCGTTTTTTTTCACTTTCCCGAAAACTATGATTTTTCACTTACGACGTTATAATTATAATTCTAGACCATCGATATATAGAGATTATTTAAATGCTGGGATGGATTATAGGGAAATCCTTCAAGAGTGGTATAGACGTGTGGTTCTTTTCACGAACGAGCGTATGAGAGTGAGTGAAAAAACAAAACACGTCTACCATCGAGTGAAGGATTACCCAAAAATCGATTCGGGCTGTTAAATAATCTATTTATTACACTTTAAGTCAGTTAACTGACGCCATCAACGTTAGTTATTACGTTGCAACGTTAGTTATTATTGTGTTCTGAGTTAGTTATTAATTTAATATTTAGCGATTATGAATTTATTTTCTTGCATCCATCCACTGTGTAATACGCGGATCCCCGTGAGGTTGCCGGGGTAGAATACAACCACTGCAAACACACCAACACATGCAGAGGTAGGACCCCCACCACTCCCCCCACTCTCCACCCCCCCACCCCCACCCCCACATTCATATTATTATTTTCATTTTTTATCATGCTCATTCAAGGTCATGACACCGCGTACGCAAACGTGGAAACGTGGCTTCATCGTAAATAGCAGCAACTCTAGAAGGTTCTAGGCCCATTCTACATATTTTATCATGATGTTAGTGGAGGATGAGCTCGACACTTTCATTCCTGTTAGGCGTCATATAACCTTGCATGTGTTGGTGCGCCTTAAAACCCAATTCAATTCAAAGTAAAACGCGGAAAGCCTTATCCCGAATGCAAGAAAATACTTTCTATCCGGAATGTAACGCAGATATCCTAATCGGTATGTAAGAACACCCACGGTGTCGGCTTAAAATAAACACACACATTTAAGTATTTGTATGCTCTTTTGTCAAAAGCATTTAGCAAACTAAATCACAGTATGTTAGTGATTTTAACTATACGCACGCATGATTCAAAACAAAATTGTTTTAGCTTTACCTACTGACGTATGCATCATATATTCTGGATTAAATAGCTATTTTACTTTAGAATTTCTTATACTAATATACTGCTGATATGTTGACTATTTGAATGAAGCAAACAAAAATCAAAGTGTATACTCGCAAATATGATTAACGAAAATATTCCTACTTTGTTCCATTTCCTACTTTGCGCACTGACGATAACGAACAAGCTGTCTCGACCAAACATCCCTGCATGGTTCCCACCCTCGCCAACCCTGCCCATAACCTGCTCCTCAACGTCAACATCACAGGGGACAGGTACATATTAATTAAGAGAGAAACGGCGAGTACGTTTTATATAAATTTGAACTTCTGTAAATAAAGCTAAATTGTCTTCGTCTGTTCGATTATCACTGCCAAATAGGAGTTTTGTCGTACTTAGAGGATGGAATGTACGTGTTCTTTGAAATAATTGAATTCTTTCATTAATAAATTGACTGCATTTAAACAAGAAATGTTCAGCATCCTCAATTCTATTTCCACATATACAGTTGGGATCTTCCCTCAGGTGATTGCTAAAAAGGTCAAAATTTAAATTGCTGCATTTGTTTCTAATACGTGCATGGTGTATTGCATAAAAACGTTAAACGAATCTCTTCTTTCCAAGAACTCAGACGACCAAAGGTTTGTTTATTTTCTCCAATTAAATATGTTTTCGTTTCTGTGAATAAAAGTGGTTACAGGTTACAGACGCCGGGCGAAAAGACGCCATGCGAAAAGACGAAAAAACGCCGAGCGAAATAACGCCACGCGAAAAGACGCCGGGCGAAAAGACGCCACGCGAAATAACGCCGGGCGAAAAGCCGCCTGGCGAAAAGACGCCATGCGAAAAGACGAAAAAACGCCGAGCGAAAAGACGCCGGGCGAAATAACGAAAAAACGCTGGGCGAAATAACGAAAAAACGAAAAAACTTCACACAAAATAACGAGAATTTAAATATATAAAACGTCGTATTTTCGCGTGCCGGTTTCTCGTCTTTTCGTTTTTTCGCCCGGCGTTTTGAATATTTGTCGTCTTTTCGCTCGGCGTTTTTTCGTCTTTTCGTTATTTCGCCCGGCGTTTTTTCGTCTTTTCGTTATTTCGCCCGGCGTCTTTTCGCCCGGCGTCTTTTCGCTCGGCGTTATTTCGCGGCGAAATAACGAAAAGACGAGATGGCACATATCAGCCACCATAGTTTACAGCCTAGCATCAATTTTAAAGGGGAACATTAAAAAAAATATATATTGAAATCTTGAAGTCTCAAAATCACACGGGCAAAAAAAAGTCACACATTTTAATACCGGGTTATGTCCAACCGTTTTACCGTTCCTATAGAAATTATTATTAAAATGTGTGACTTTTGTTTTCTACCTTGTGTCTTTAATTTACCACTATACTAGCCTTATAATATACACCATGGTTTACTAAAACCATTTTAAACCCGATTTCATGAAAAAACCCAGGATATAGTAAATTCAACTTTTTTTTTCACATTTTTATCATTGTCTGTAACATTTTTAAATTTGTTGATATTGTGTTATAATTTTTTTTTAAATTAACTTATTCAGATTTCAACTAATGAAGTGTGCAAATGACATTTCTGAAAAATTACTTGATTTATGACCATCAATCACCCTGTGATGGGATGTGATTACATAACATAATCTATACCAGAGATAAGCAAGCATTCGAGTGACAAGGGTTTTATTGCACCACACCCCCTCCAGGCAAGATTTGATTCCATAATCAGTTCTGACATGTAAGACACAGGCTCTGTGTACATTATGAACTACTAGCAACAAATAGAACAGGTGACTGTATTTTATTTAATTTCAAGGTGCCATTAGCAGGGATAATTTTGTGTTTAGTAAACAGTTTAAGAAAAAACAGTTTTTATTTACACACTTTTAGGTAGCATACATAAATACCCAAATATAAATACCAGAGAGCTCTAAGATAAGAATTTTAATATTATTTTTTTTATTACCATTTTTTATATATATAATTATTATAATTTTTTTTTTTACTCCAATCATTTTTTTTTGATGAATATGTTATTACCCTTCATTTGTTTACATATTGCTTTTTTGCTTTTGTTACTCAGAATTATTCTAAAGTTTATGGTTTCAACTAAATTGTTCAATTTTGTGTTTGCGTATGTTTGTTTTTCTTTTTTACTTTGCAACACAAACAAACAATTGACTAAACAAAAAACGTCTTTATTCATGGAAAGATAACTGGTAATTTTATTTACGCTGTGATCGATATTGATACATTTTCCATCCGAGAACGGCGTTACGCTTTTACCTGACGATATGTTTTCGTATTAACTGAACGGATATAAATACATGGACAAGATTGCAGTACCTATTAATTATACATTATTCCAACACGGTTAAACTGAGTTAAACATAAACCTCAAACCTTTCTATAATTTAAAATGCTTGCTTGACAATTTTGTCAAGCATATATTTTTTCT
This sequence comes from Cyrtodaria siliqua, assembly GCA_037043455.1. Lineage (NCBI taxonomy): Eukaryota > Metazoa > Mollusca > Bivalvia > Adapedonta > Hiatellidae > Cyrtodaria > Cyrtodaria siliqua. The sequence goes on along the minus strand of JAWPHD010006604.1, from coordinate 64,805 downwards.
GAATATGTTCAAATAGTAAATAAACATATTCTACACACCAGTGACAAGCAGTCTTCGAATTAACCGATTAGCCCCAAGCCCGGGGCTAGTAAACTGTCATTCGGGCTAGTGATTTTTTAAAATTTATATAGTCTGGCTTAAAGCCTCAGTCATACTGAGTTGCGATCGCTTGCGATTTCCCCCAGTCGCAGACCGGGATAATCGCGAGAAGGTCGGGGTCATTCGCAGACGTTGCAGTCACACTCCGAGCACTGAAAATACTGATCGCATAACAAATGACTGTTTCAATCGTGGGTGTGGTCCCAGCGATTTTAGACATATCGTACGATTGCTTTTGAATTGTCGTACGACTACCTGCAATCACTTGCAGAATTTTGCACCCGACTACGAGTGATCGGAAATAGCTGCGAGTGTTCCTAGCCTGTTGCAATCGGTCGTGTGATCGGTCGTTTTATTTGGAGGTGTGGCCTGGTGTGAACATTTAATTCGGGAGTCTCAGGAATTACAGAAAATATTATTTGCTATTCAAATACATAAAACAATTTGTCATTTGTGTCTTAGCCTAGTATTATAATACTCAACCATATTAGGATGCTGCCAAAGAACGGAACAGAAATATCCCCTACGTTCAACTGTTTAGTTGTCTCAATCGCACGTTTTTACGTCGAATGCCGTTGTAATGAGAAGTGAATACATAATGGAGATAAATATTTTTAAAGTGACGATATATGATAGCTAAAATCCGTATAAATATGGGAATACATACGGGAGAGAAATAAAGTGATTAGGAAGATAAATGATAATTTAATTCTACAAAAATAAACTTTAAAAGCATACAGTTATTTACAGGTACATAGTTTCCGAACCAATGTTCGTTAGAAGTACCAGTATAAAACAAAAACCACCAAGTTTCTTTCCCATAAAGAGTCGGTTGATCGTAGCCGGGGTTGAACCCACAAAGCCATTCTCCATCAGACTGGGTTCCGACTTATAAACATACCAATACTTCATAAAGTTTTATAAATTTCAATGCACGAGTTTATGTGCACAAATGACCAATAAGTCCGAATTTAGTCCGGGTCCGACCCTAGGTTCTAAGACCAGACACCTTGCCCTCGTTCGGGTCCCGGATAACCATGACCGTGTGGTTAAGGTTCGAACCTCAGGCCACTTTCAATAAAAAGGTTTGTTTTTCAGCTTTTCTAAGAACGTCTGCAACCCATGCTAACATATAACCTTGATCTATAAGTCGGAACCCAGTCTGGATATCACCCCAGGGGTCTAAGCTACCAGTACATATACAACAACCCCCTTAGCAACACCCACTCGGTTGCTATGGACAGATAATCAAATAGTCCTATACTTAAAGTTAGTGCATTCACTTTTCAATCGTTCTAAGAGTTTATGCAACCCGTGCTGACATAATTTATAACCTTGACATATAAGTTCGAACCCAGTCTGGTTCTCACCCCTGGGGTCTAAGCTTCGTATACATATAAAACAACCCTCTTAGCAACACCTCCTCGGTTGCTAGGGGCAGATAATCGAGGCTGGTACTTTAAATGTAGGATACTTTGTTATTTTTCAATCACTCTAACAGCTTCTGCAAGCCGTGCTGACATATAACATTGACCTTTAAGTCTGAACCCAGTCTGCATCACACCCCAGGGTCTAAGCTATGAGTACATATACAACAACCCCCTTAGCAGCACCCCACGGTTGCTAGGGGGCAGATAAACAAATAGTCCTATACTTTAAAATAGTGTAATTAGTTAGTGCCGTCACTTTTTAATCGTTCTAAGAGCTTATATAACCCGTGCTGACATATAACCTTGACCTGTAAGTCCGATCTCAGTCCGGATCTCGTACATATAAAACAACCCCCCCCCCCCCCCCCCCCCCCCCCACGAGTTGCTGTGCTGGGTGCACGGCAGACAATCAAAGTTAGGATACTTCGTTATTTTCAATTATTTTAACACCTACTGCAACCCGTGCAAACCATTCTAACGGTCGTTATGGACACTCTAGTGTATATATAATATACATGTATATGGAGGGAACTCCCTGAAGGTCCTGTTCAGTTCGAACCTCTAGGATTTGGGGTAACGTGGGGTACGATACCACGGGGAAAATGCGGGAGAGACTGTTTAGTTCGGCGATTTTTATAATCCCGAAGTTCGGGAAATTGTTCATAAAATGCGAGGTAGAAGCAGATATATGAGTGCTGCTAAAACCGGGTCCTCAAAGCCAGGGTGTCGGGAAAAAACACAATAAAACCGAGTCTGCAATCTTGCGGGTGTTTTTTTTGTTCTCTGTTTTCAGCTGATCTTCAGATACACACATATCACTAAACCTCCTGGGAGACCTGCCTGTGGCTCTTTGGTTCCTAATAATATTTATTAAATATATAAAATCAAGTCGAAAATATTTATTCTCCTTTATGTATACAGAGAGTAAACGTTTCATACAGGTATTATGTTAATTGCAACTTGACATTGTATACAGAGAATAAACGTTTCATACATGTATTATGTTAATTGCAACTTGACATTCAACGAAAGACTGCTTTAATATTTCATGAAATGCTATTTTCTAAGGTTATAATTGATTTGTATTTTTAATTAAGTTAGTACACTGACTATTTTAATAAATAAATAATAATTACAATATAAATATATATTTAAATTCTGCAATTGGCCTGCCGATCGCAAAGAGGTCGTGATATTTCGCTACTTCTCGTACCACATGTCGTGAACGTACACGAGCTATTGCACATGCGTTACTATACACGATAATATAAATAATCACACACATAAAACAAACGAAATAAATGAAATTAGAATTTACATTATGTGTAATACCAAGAAATTACATATGCACATCTATTTCCATTTGATATTTTGTGCAACATGACTTATGCAAAATAATAATACAGACACTTTAATTATGATCACAGTTAACAAAATATCACATACAAAAAACAATACAAACGGAATAAATGAAATTTGGTTTTACACTAGGTTTATTTAGAAAGCAAATGCACCCATGCGTGATGTGATGTATACACATCTATTTCTTATGACGGTTTGATAATAACCGTCATAAGATAATAACCACCTATGTACTTCACTGGACGATTCTAAATTTGTCTATTCGAAACAAACACTGTTCAATGCGGATGTGATTTTTCACGCAGAAATAAATAATTGGAGTTTTGGATTATTATGAGAAAGGTAACTAACTTTTATAAATGAATCCACTATAAATGATTTAGATATAAACACTACATAGCAGGGAAACACACATATATACATACAAATGTGCATTATGAATACATAGAAAGAACACATAGTCTAATGTTAAAATTGTCAAGAACCACACAGCGTCATGAAATAGCATTCGTTAAAGGTTGTTAATCATTATATGTAATACTATAACAATCCTTATAGAAAAATTTGTTACAAAAACATGTTAAGTAATATGACAAACAAACGTCAGTTTTCTGATAACAACATATCTAGGTGTCAAGTACATATATGCTCATATGTGTGCAGATGTGTCTGCGTGTGTGTGCATGCAGATATGTGCATGCGTGTGTGTGTATATGTACATATGTATATATGTATGTATGCATGTATGCATATGTATGTGTGTGTATGGCTGTTTGTACACATGACATGCCGTTAAACCACATTCAAGCTTATTATTAATTTTCAGTCAATAAAAGACGTTTCAGTTTGCAATCTTGATATTTTATTACATAAGTATTGGCTACCATTAGCAGTGAGGATTATGACGTCATATATAAGCTTTAAACTGCCAATTATACCTTCCAAGGGTATAGATGTTAGCCTATTAATTCTACAATAGGAGTGAGACATTCTCTTCTATATAAATTTTCAAAAACAGCTTTGACATAAATCATTAGCAAACTGAACCGACACATGTAGTACAATTATAATTAGTTAGAGCGCTCTTACTTGTATATGTATTTATATCGATATTGTATATAGTAATGCATTAATGTAACCATGATACATATAATGTGGAAACAAAATATAAACTGTGAAAATAAAATATTTTAATATGTACATAACATGTCTTCGATGTCGAAAATATCCAACTATACAATAGTTACAATACAGTATTTTGTCAAATGGTATTATAATGTCCCATTGTATGACTGCGACATACTATACATAAGATAGACACATGACGATATATTCGACAGAGACAGAGTTTATTTCCATCGTGGAGTATTGAACTTTTAGATGGAGATAGAACGTAGTTTCAGAGCTTAGTTATGCGAGACATTGAAACAAAACAATGTTTGTTACATGAATATATAAGACCAGTGTAAATTGGCCCTTGTATTATAAACAATCCTCAAAAAGTACTTTCCCTGGAAACTTCGTCTCAGCTTACTAACTAAGTAATTGCATCATCCATTGCCCCAACTCTCTAGCAGAAATTTTAACACATTCAATAATTGTTCTGACCATGTTATTAAATCCAGTTTATTTGATTTCTGAATGAAAAATCCCGAACAAAATAATGGCCGCCATGTTGTTCTTCTTTTATTTGTGTCGATTTATACGCGTGATGCGGTTATATGTATCATATAAGGGATACAATTATTTTGCTTAAAAACTATCATATACTATTTATACATGACCAGTGTTGTGTAATAACATCAATTTGTTAATAAATCGACACCTGTAAAGCATATTTCTTGTCAGGGAGCAAAAGAAACAGTAATCACGATGGGACTATTTACGCGGAAGCCGCATCACAACATACCCGGCCATACCCGCGACTTATGACTAAAACCACGGGTCAGACCGGATGGGATAATTGATAAGTCGCAAACGTAATGTAATAACTGCATATTCAGATTTCGCAGCAATTTTTCAATATATGTCCACATTACATACTTAAATAACTCGTCTGTCTTTATAAAACACATCTATATACTGTATAATTTATTCATATATCCACATACTTTAGCAATTCAATTCAATTCAAAATGTTTATTCCAAGATTTACATATGTAAACAGCAATGGATATATAGAAATACATCATATTGAACAATCATTATGGCGAGTAAGCGACAGAACAGATAAAGAGATAATTCATGATAGTTTGTGATAATATAAAGTTACACAAGTTCTTTCATATTTATGACAAAAAACAAACAGGTAAATATATAAAAAAATATATATATTACTACCAAATAAGTCAACAGTTGTATATTATCTAAATTTGAGCATATATCAATTATCATAAAGTCAGTCTGGCGTGGTACATACGTCAACTCGTAGAGAATAATTACGCATCGAGGGAAGAGTGATGTATATATCATTATACAGTATTTTTAATACAGTTAGCTAACAGCAAAATACAATATTTCGTATACATTGGTAAGCGATTTTAGCATCAACTGTTGTATCATAAATCAGTTTTAATTTAAACCGGCTAACTGCAAAAAAGTACACTGTTAGAAATATAAAAAAACAACATTTAGTTTTCGATCATTTGAAAGCATATGACGTACTCTTTCGTTATTTATAAATTTCGAGATAGTTACATCGCGTTTTTTCTCAAAAAGGTATCTTTTAAAAGTATGTCACGTTAATAAGATGCCTAACCAATTGCAAAACACCTTCTGTTTTTAAAAAACTGTAAACTCTTTCTCATTAAGCACAGAATGCATATAATTTGAATTTTCGAAAAATATATACTTACTTGTTTTAAATGTTGAGACTCCGTTAATGGATAAATCTAAAATCCTTATATGACAACGCAATCTCCGCGCTCGCGTTAGTGAAATGATCTAACCAGGGCTTTATATGACAGGGATATGACACGACAGTACAAAAGCTGTTTTCAACTGAAACACTTGTCGTCAAGGTAAGTTTATCGATTATACACTACATTTATCGATATTTTACTACGCTTATCGTGGCGGTATGCGAGAGGCCTCAATGTACGATACAGCAATCTATATTGCAAACGGACATGATGTATCCATGTTTTACTAAATTATTTATATTTTATATTGCCAGAAAGCCAAATAAATAACCTTTCTGATGGTGTAATTTTATTCCAATAACTGTTAAATAAATAGGCAAACTCTCGAGTTGGAACTGAAATATATCGCATTTTTTCGTTTCTTAAAGTGTTTTCGCACATCACCGTGTGTTTATTGGTTTGGTCACCAAACAATTGTTCAATACATATTTAAATAAGATGCATGGTTAGAAAGCCAAATAAATAAAATTTCTATTGATTTGTTATTTCGAACAATTTCTTCAAAGGTTAAAATGGACGAGGAGATCTCGAGTCGATAAACAAAAATAAAAGCCTTGCCGCAATCAACAGGCGGTTCATTTGTTGTAATTTGTTGTCTAAATAATGTTTATGGGGATAACAATACAGTATATTTAAATGATTTAAGTGAGCAAAATTAAATTATCTTTCTATTTTTTTCTATAGATGTTTGTTAACAACAACTGTTAAAACCTCGATTGCATTGTGTGAACAATTAAGAATCTTGAGATTAATGTATTTTATTAGCATAACAATCGATCGAGTAATTAACAAACACACATTTATCAATAAAAGAAGTAAGACCGGCAAACGTGCTCGTTCACATGTGTGTTCGCATTCAAATATGGCATACGGGAAAAGCGATTTTGTTAATTTTGATGATCTAGATCTGGATATGTTGTTAGGCGAGTTTACCGCGAGTGAATTTGAAATGTCGGACGATGATGTGGCAACTGTCAGTTCATGTTCTGTAAAACAACCCATTTTGCTTAAAGCTGCTTCAAAACCACCTAAACCAACAACTTATATGTGCGACGAATTTGACAAGAGTTATGCTTCAATTTCTGGAATAAGGGGACATCTTAGATCAAAACACGGAAAGCAGGACGTGCGAGGTACGTATACATATGTTTTTGCAAAATATTATGTTTTTACTAGTCCGGACAATGTAAAGCAGATTCCAGTTGTTAACCTATATAATTGTAAGTAGCCATAGAACATGTTTTGTGTTTAACAATCGATTGAGTAATTAACAAACACGCATGTATCAATAAAAAAATAATAACACCGGCAAAAGTGGTAATGATAATTCGAACAACACATTATTAGTGTTTTTTGTTTTCTTCTCGGTTTTAAGGTTGGCTGATTTAGTTATAATTGTTGACAAAATCGAAATGCAATGATTGTAAAATGCTCTCATTACCAAGTTAGTTGCAGCAAAACGTAATTGTATGTACCCTTTTCACGATTTGTGTGGGGTTTCGTGTCTTTAGCTAATTGTTTTTTTCAGTGTTTGTTCTCAAACCAAGAAGTGTGAAATTGCGATGAAAAAAGATGACCTATGTTCGTGCTTAAAAATTACCTAAATACAATTTCAATATGTATGTTATTACTTGCAATCATCAACAGGTACTGTACTGTATAAGTGAGAAAATAAAGTTTACCCTTCCATAAAAGAGATTTTGTTTTACCCTTCCATAAAATATACACGCTGATCCAAGAATTTTTATTTTTTTTAAAAAAGGCCAAGTTAAAAAATGTTTTTTTTTGGTTAAAATCAAAGTCATAAACCACTGAAAAACTGCCCTATACACAATTTCAATATGTCTGTTATTACTTGCAATCATCAACAGGTACTGTGTAAGTCAACAAAAAAAAGTTTATTCTTCCATAAAATATATATGCTGATCATAGAGATTTTTCTTTTTTTTACAAAATGTTGAAGTTAACTTTTTTTTTTAATAAAATCAAAATCATAACCCACTTAAAAACTACCATAAACGCAATTTAAATATGCATGTTATTACTTTCAATCGTCAACAGGAACGGTTCAATTGAGGGAAAAAAAGTTTAACCTTCCATAAATTATACATGCTAATTCCCGAGGAAAAAAAACACGTTCCAAATGTCCAAGTTAAAAAAATAAATTTTGTTGAAATCAAAGTCATAACCAAATTAATAACTACACCAAAAACAAAGTGCATATATTTTGTATGATAAACAGAGATCGACAAATATATGAAAAGGGTGAAAGGCGTACAAAACAAAGATAGATAGATAGATAGATACTTTTATTGACTTAAACTATTACAGTTTTTCATCATTACAAATATATGATAATTATACACACACGTGACAGATATTAACATTGCAAATACAACAAAATAATCACTAAGTTTTTGTTTTGTTTCATACATATTTAAACAATCAAAAAAATACATATATTATGGTATGTCAATGATAAACGAGGATGTTCTAAAATAAGATATCTAGTGTGTTTTTTTGTTGTTTTTTTTTGTGTTTTTTGTGTTTTTTTTTTTAGTCTGTTAAAATGGATGTAGATAGCCTTAATACAAGTGCATCGGAAATGAATTTACTTAAACTAAGAATAATCTTTTTGTTTAATGACTGCAACAATTCTACAAATTTAAACATGCTTGGTCTAGTTGTGTAATATTTAGGAATATATTTGTTTCTAATGTTAGAGTAAGTAGTACAGATCAAAATAAAATGGTACTCGTCTTCAATAGCGTTTGTGTTACAAATTTCGCACACTCTTTCGTTTCTCTCTGTTCTACCTCTTGAGTATCTCCCTGTTTCTGCGGAATTTGTTGCCGTTAAAACTGTAAATGTACTCATTGCTTTGTATTGTTGTTGTTTATTGTTTTTCCTTCTCTGTTTGTTTTTCCTGCATAAGAGTGCTTGCGCGCGAGTGCGAGCGTTAGTGTGCTTACTTGCCTGTGTGTATATGTATTCTGGTTGGAGCATAGTTGTTTGTACTCGTTTAATGTTTAAAAACCTGTGCATAAACACTTGGTAGAACAAATGAAATACATTGTTAAATGACAGTAATTTTACTTATAATATGCATGATAGACAAGCGACATGGATATTTTTAAACGTGCGCAAATCCCGTCAAAGGATACACAAACATTGTTAAATAGAAAATAAATAAACTCACCTTTCAAGGCTGAATATAGGTAATCCTTATACAATCCGTTATTTGTATGAATAATAATAATATAAAAAAAATCAATCCAGTAAAATAAAAACAACTCACGAAATTACACACGTGTTTTTAAATCCACCATTATGATAAAGTAATAGTCCGAAGATACATAATGAATCTTTTCAAATTAGATACCACGAAAAGCGCGCTGCACGGGATTTGCGGACACTGTGTTACGCCCACTGGTCGATAAATCTATTTAACTATTATTTACTTTTAAAGAGTACTGAATTATTTCGGCTCAATAAATATTACTTTATTGAATACATATTTAGCTAATGTAGAGTTTCTGTTACAATCTGAAAATAATAATATGTATATGTTCATACATAACATATATATTGAGTAATTACTTTAACATGTTAGATTAGTATATATAGACAGGAATATCATATCATGTCAGCCACCACCTATACCATTCTTTTCAAATATATTAGTATTAGTATTATCGTTATTATTATTATTATTATTATTATTATTATTATTAATAACTGCAATGTATAAGTAGTATACTTATACATTGAATAGACATCTACCCACTTCATTGCTAGATAGTTTGTATATATATATATAGTCGTTTTCTGATGTATACATGTTTTTGTTTTTCCAATGTGATGACTTGTCGCCATTCATATGTAAATGTATTTTGTAACATGTTGCTTATGCTGTTCATATATGTGAACCTAAGTGAAATAAAGAAGTTGAAGTTGAAGTTGAAGTATTCTTAAACAATGAGCGGATAATCTTATTCTTGTTATACAACTTCTTAATTGTTTGGAGCATAATGTTTCTAGATATGTTTCAAAATCAAAATTCTCTTTCACCACCTTATATAGCGTTAAAACTCTACTGCCTTCTATATCAGATCTCCATTGTTGCATGAAATTATCTATTAATCTTTGTTTAAATATTAAAGGAAATAGTTTAAAACTAACACTCATTGGATTATCCCAGACATTATTAAAACCGTTACTGTTTAGGATAAACCTTATATTAGTTAGCCAATTCTTCGCGCCCTTATTACAGTTAGATAACAGATCATTATATATTGCTTTTAGTATAATGTTCTCTGTAGACAATAGTTTATACCAATATCTGATCATTTTTACATATCTATTAATGTATAAGGGGTAACGATAGAGCTCTCCGTAAATACCAGCATTACTTGTGGTAAGTTTAACACCTAAAATAATTTTACAAAATTTTAACTGTATTCTCTCAATATCTTTTGATTTTGTAATCCCCCATATTTCACTTCCATAATTTAATATTGATGCCACAAAAGCATCGAAAAGCTGAAGAGATAATTTTGGTTTCAATTCATATTTTCGTATATTAACCAAGAGTATATTCATTGCTTTTAAGGCTTTTCCACAAAGACATTGTTGGTTTAACGAAAAGGAGCCAGTATAATTAAGAACCACACCTAAATAATTAAAATCATCGACGACATCTAATAAACTTCCATTATAATACCACCTTTCACATTCTTTAATTCTATCCCTTTTACGAAATAAAACTATTTTTGTCTTTTCAGTATTAACTTCAAGACCCCAGGATTCACAGTATTCATAGAGTCTATTAAGACTTTGCTGAAGGTCATCTGGGCTTGATCCCAGTACAGCCATATCATCAGCAAAAAGCAACAGTATTAAAGTGATATCATTAAGAGATAAACCACCATCTATTCTATTTAATAAGAACAATTCTAAATCTTCTATGAATATAGAAAACATAATCGGTGAGACAATATCACCTTGCTTTAGACCGATAGAAATATCAAAGAAATCGGAGTAAGATCCACAGGACTTAACACATGCTTTAACTGTACCATACATGGATCTAATTATCCTAAGCATTTTCCCGTTGACACCACATTTATATAGTTTTAACCACAACGCGTTTCTGTAGACAGAATCAAACGCTTTTTTCAAATCTATAAATGCGCAATAAAGTCTTTTTTTGTCATTTAAAATGTTGTTTATAATGCTATGCAAAATAAATATTGCATCTGTTGTTGACCTACCTTTTCTAAACCCGAATTGAGCATCTGATATGATATTATTATTTTCGCACCATTTGTCAATCCGCGTATTCAAGATGCTTGTAAATAGTTTACTCATACAATTAATTAATGTAATTCCCCTGTAATTGTTAACAGAGTTTATATCGCCTTTTTATGTAGAGGAATCATAAAACCCTTAGACCAGCTTTCCGGAAAGCAACCTGTATCGAAAATAATATTAAAAATATCAGTAATATGACCCGATAATATATCACAACTAGCAATGAAATATTCATTAAGCATAAAATCGCCCGAAACCGCCTTATTTTTATTTAACGCTTTTATTGCCGACTCTACCTCGGTTACGCTTATCCTTTTATCTAATTCTTCGAAAATTGGGTCATTATCATTGAACTCATGATTAGCATTAAAGTTCTCTGATTCTTCTGAAATATATGTTTTTATATCTTTAAATAAATTTGAAAAATAGTTCTCAAAATCATCCACAGATATACTGGCATTTACGATTTTTCGTTTCGAAACAAACAAACCAAAAACTGCACGAACGTCGGCCATCTTTTTTTCATTGCAATTTCACGCTTCCTGGTTTGAGAACAAAACACTAAAAAAAGCAATTAAAAACCTGCTAAAAACACGAACAACCCACGCAAATCATGAAAAGGATACTTACAATTACGTTTTGCAGCAACTAACCATGTTGTTTGTAATGTTTTCAACCATAAAATACGATATAAGTGTAGTGCAGACGATCATTACAACGTCTTTACATTTCCTAGTTATTATATTAGTTTTATTATTTTACAATTTATTGGGGGAAACAAGTTTAAAACTTAACAAGAATCGCTGAAAACTGGAATATTTTTCTAAAGAATAATGGGTGAATTTCAAAGTATACTTGTGTTTGAAAAGTTATGTTTAAAGCTTCTGTCGACCATGTCTTAACTATTTCCTTATTATTATTTTATTGTTTTAGAAAGAATTTGTTTGTTTGGTGATTTACGTCATTTTCAACACATGTTAGGTTATATATGACGGTTTTGTGGTAGAGGCAGACCGCCGACGTTTCCTGGGTAGAACCGGTACTGTACACATCCCGCCATCCGTAGGAATCGTAGGACGAATTTGTTTACAAGTTTATGTGCAAGTATAATAGCGGAAATATCGTCTTCGTTCTTCTTGCTGTCTTCATAGCATAATATATTGCATGGTCTCACCATGTCTTCTACATTAAGCTCATTCGTACCATCAGTACTGTACGCTGATTGATCAGGAATGGTTTTAGCATCTTTGACATTTTTCTCCAGTCTAAAATGAGCAAGTTGCTTGTTTTTCTTAGGAATCCTTCTCCAATCACGAGAGACCAAGGAATTTAATTGTTTAATGGCTTATCAACACAGTTTATTTTATATCGAGCTGATTTAGAGTCAGGGGGAGGCGACATAGGTATATGGAAACATTGCCTACTTTATTTCGAGTAGATTTGTATGGTTCTCTAACATACTCAGAGGACATACTCCGATACACGGATGATGCTAGAGTTACCTCAGGACTCACCAAAGCAACCAATGGGCCGAAAAATAGGTCAAAATGTATTTTTTATCACATCTTTCATTTGTAGTCTACATTATGCTATCATGATCAGCTGTGCACAAATGTTAACTATCAGGTTTAAGATAAGATAAGATTTATTTCGAGTCATCAAGACATACAATGAGACAAAATAAGCTCTTATGAGCTTTTGAACCGATTATTTTTAACAAATATAAACAGTACCAACAACGTATAATGGCTGAAAGTTAAGAATGCATACATATATACATGTAAGACTGAATCAAGCATACTATCAAAGATAATCACACTTTAAAACTCAGACCTTGAGTACCATGGTATACATCTTTAAAGGTCCTAGAAACGGCAAATAGAATTAGTGATCATTCATACATAATCATAGTTATTTACAGTTTAAAATTAAAACTCATGCAGCCAGTGTCAATCCTACAGAGAGATATCAAAATGATATTATATTTCCTGCTTTGTTTGAAGTTATATTTTGCTCAAATAACTTAATATTTAAAATAAGCTTATTTATTGTGTCATGAAACTTTGCTTGTGATACTGAGGGTTGTTCCAAGTCACGTTTCACTTTTCTAACCTGTCAATGGCATCATTTTGTGTGATTCTAGCAAATTGTTTTCTATATTAGACTGTCATCTTCCCCGTTAATATATGCTACTGTACCGTGATCCCCTTTTAATAGATTTACTTAGTTGTTTTCAGTGAGCACGTTTACAGCTTTTATTTCCCTCTTTTGTATTGTTTTGTCGTTTGAAGATATTTGTTCTGGACACCAGCAGGTGATTATGAACTCACTCTGAGGTGAGATAATAACGGGAAACAGCCCATGGTTAAAGACTGCATCCGTTTGTGCCTCCGGTTGTCTGGCTGTCTTTATATACAGTTTCCTCTTCTACTTGGTTTACTGGTATACTTCCAATAGGATTGTTTGGTCCTGCTTGCACTGAACAACTGCAACTTTCCATGTAACTGAGAACAGCTGATTATTCAGTAGCTAGACTGCCAATTTGAGATGGATAAAATTGTTAGTTCTGTAAATAACACGGTATTTGTTACCATTACCTGGTGTCAATAGTGCATTATGTGTTATTAGTGTATTATTGTTTATTATATAAAAGTATGTACGTGTTTTTGTACTTTCTGCAAGGGAAGCATATATTATATAGACAGTAAGTGTGTTTTTTTTTAGAAACATGCCTGATCAATAGAGGTTTCAATACAACCCTGACAACGTATTTAAATAATACATAAGCTTCTTTTTCTTTTACCCTTTTACAGTTCGCCACTATGCTTTCCTCTTTAATTGTACGATGACCGGACAGGCTGTGGACCCTATGATGACGCCTACCTAAAGCCCATTGGGACGGTGGCGTTTGATGTTTGTCTATGATCTTTCTTTGTCGTGCCCTTAATGGTTTATTCTCTTGTTGCTCTGGCTTCTGCCAAGCATGTTTCAGACATGTTAGGACACAGTTAACACGGTTATTCAGAAATCCCGGCTGTGTATGTATAGTTATTTCAAGTTATCTTCATATTGCAGGAATTAGCAGCAATTTTACTTGATACCATGTTTAACTAAAAAATAACTATATTTTCAAAACCAATACAGGTGTAAGCATAATTTTAGCTTTATTTTACAGCTATTTGCTTGTAAAACAAACACACATATCAATGAAGACAGACTACTTTGAAAAAATGTCAAAATTAAAGCGAGAGACTGATACTTTTCCTGGAAAATTAAAATTTTGACGGGTATCCCTTAGTTTGAGTTTATTATTTTCAGCATTTTTCTTTTCAGGAAAATCTTTTTTATCTCTATGCCACGAACAAAAACATTACAATGGGACCATATGGAAAATTAATTGTGGTGTGAGACGTTAAAACAATTACAAATATTGAAGCAGTGATATTAGACCATAAAAGGCCACCTTACCAAAAACAGGTTTCTGGCGACTGTTTGCTGCAACTCTGACATGTTTGCATAGTACATTCTCAGCACACTTCATTCGCATAACACTTTTAGCTGTAATCTTCTGGCGATGTTTTGGCGATGTTTGCTGCTACTTTGCCGCAGTTAGGACCTCATTTACATTGTAAACATTTTGCAGCAAACTTCATTTGCATAATTTTGTTCTCTGCAATGTTCTGGTGATGTTTTTCAAAATAAATAATGGACTGAAATTATGAAATAGAACAATGGTGCGCGGTTTGTAAAAAAAAAAAAAAATTTAGCTTGAAAACATTTTTTTTTCCACTATTTAACATAGACTGCACCATATTTAAAAAAACTGACACGATTTAAATAAATCGACACTATTTAAATAAATGCTCTCGATTTAAAGTATATCCTTACGATTTAGATTATATCCTCACGATTTAACTAAATGGTATTGATTTAAATAATTGTTTGTGAATTCTAAATAAATGGACCTTTGTTTTACTAAATGTGCAACAATTTAATTAAATTCACTATATTTAAATAAATCGACACAATTTAAATAAACTGACACTATTTAAATAAATCCTCTCAAAATTAAAATCTGTCATTTCAGCATTACTCTCATTTTCATGGAGATGTCGAGCGCTGTCATTTTGCATTACTCTAATTTTTATGAAGATGTCGAACGCTGTCATTTTTGCATTACTCCCATCTTCATGGAGATGTCGAGCACTGTCACATCTGCATTACTCCAATTTTCATGGAGATATCGAGTACTGTTGAGCGCTGCCACTTCTGCATTACTCTCATTTTCATGGAGATGTCGAACGCTGTCATTTCTGCATTACTCTAATTTTCATGGAGTTGTCAAGCACTGTAATTTCTGCATTACTCCAAGTTTCATTGCGATATCGGCGCTGTCACTTCTGCATTACTCTCATTTTCATGGAGATGTCGAGCACTGTCATTTATGCATTACTCTCATTTTCATGGAGATATCGAGCGCTGTTGAGTACTTCATTACTCTATTTTTTATGGAGTTGTCGAGTGTTGTCATCTCTGCATTACTCACATTTTCATGGAAATGTCGAGTGCAGCCATTTCTGCATTGCTCACATTTTCTTGGAGATGTCGAGTGCAGTCATTTTTGCATTACTTTCATTTTCATGGAGATTTCGAGCACTGTCATTCACTGTCATTTCTGCACTACTCACATTTTCATGGAGATATCGAGTGCAGTCATTTCTGCATTACTTCAATTTTTATGGAGATGTCGAGCGCTGTCATTTCTGCATTACTCTCATTTTCATGGAGATGTCGTGTGATGTCATTTCTGCATTACTCCCATTTTCATGGAGATGTCACTAACTGTAGCAGTCCAATAGGCACCAATGGTGCCTGGATATCTCAGAATCAGCACTATACCCTAGACAAACCAACAAATGTATACACACATCTACCTAATGAGGTCATACTGATCATATTATTTTGCACTTGGGATACAATTTTAATTTTTCTGGTTTTAAATGTAGGAGTTATCATGGTGTTTGGTATGTAAATATGTTCTTGCAATGAACACAATTGTATAAATGTTTAAAAATAAGGTTCCACGAAACAAATTACACTTGGCTAAATTACTTGTTCAAGTGGTATGTCCTTTGACATAAAATACAAATTTCACTTTTAATAGTAGTACATGTAAGTAACTGGAAATAATAAAATGCTGTATAAAGTCTAAGTTTTGCGATGCTGTTTTTGGCTAACAGAGTCTTCAGATACAGCAGATCAGAATGGAAAAGTGTTTCGTGATGTTCTGTGAATAAAGAAACGGCAAATCTGAATTTAAAAGATTGTGGTGATGTTACGGCGTGCAATAAAAAAAATCGGATTTGTAAAATTTGTCGCAATGTTGTGGCGAACAAAAAAACATGCAAGTAAGTTTGTGGTGATGTTATGGTGTACGTTGAAAATAAATAAATGTTTCTGGCGAATGTATAGCTTTTTGGCGAGTTTG
This sequence comes from Cyrtodaria siliqua, assembly GCA_037043455.1. Classification (NCBI taxonomy): domain Eukaryota; kingdom Metazoa; phylum Mollusca; class Bivalvia; order Adapedonta; family Hiatellidae; genus Cyrtodaria; species Cyrtodaria siliqua. The sequence goes on along the minus strand of JAWPHD010006604.1, from coordinate 48,192 downwards.
CGGCAAATTCGACAAATATTACCATAATGTTTGCGGCAACATCACCGCTAGTGGCGAAGAAATGCACTCAAGAAATGGCGAACAATTAAGAATTGTTATGGTGAACAAAATTGTTCGCTGCAAGCTTGCCGCAAACCTCATTTGGTAAGTAGGGTGCTTATGGACCAAGCAATATTTATCTGGCCATTGGGAATGGTGCAAATGGCATGGGATAGGTACTTTTTTTTGTCGCGACAATCCATGGGACGATACCTTTTTTTTCGTTTGCTTGCCATTGGACGTACACTGTTTTTATATAACATTTATTTGCACCGGTCCCAACCCGCCGATAAATATTGCCTGGTCCCTTATATACTGTAACTATTTGTGATGACTACTTATTCTCTCCTGTAAAAGCACCGTCTACGATGTTGTTTCAAAGTAAATGTATGGCTGACCGCAGTTTCACACAGACATTATCGCATCATCTAATACGACTATAATGGTTTTGGCAATACAGTTATCACCAGACCTTTCCTACAGTTATCACCAGACCTTTCCTACAGTTATCACCAGACCTTTCCTACAGTTATCACCAGACCTTTCCTACAGTTATCACCAGACCTTTCCTACAGTTATCACCAGACCTTTCCTACAGTTATCACCAGACCTTTCCTACAGTTATCACCAGACCTTTCCTACAGTTATCACCAGACCTTTCCTACAGTTATCACCAGACCTTTCCTACAGTTATCACCAGACCTTTCCTACAGTTATCACCAGACCTTTCCTACAGTTATCACCAGACCTTTCCTTAGGCGCGTAAGTTTATTGTTTAAATACGATTCGTTAATGTGTATTATGCATTAATCACCTACGGAAACTTCTATATTGACCTGTATTCGAAAAGGTGAGACAAAAACGGTTAACTTTTTGAGCTGTTGGGTGTTCAACGGACATAGCCTGTACTAAAGACCTATGACAAGCTGAAAAGTAGGTAAATGACATATGGTTTATTACTCTCCTTTGCATCGGTACGTACTATTTCAACATCGGGCAAAGGGATAAATAAACCGAGACTCAAGTTTCAATGCTTGAGCAATGCTTCAAGATTGCCGTGTGTCCATTTAACGGAAATGAATTCGTCCACTGATTCGTCCACTGGTAACGAGTGTAATAAATTGTTTACAATATGCAATTTGCACGTGCGGTATCAAGTCAACACAGTGGATGCACATAGACAATTTACCGTGGAAATATGACGCGTTCGTTGCAAATGCAATACACTGCATGCTTGTTGTAATACATCTACTGTGTGCGCAGAACAACTTAAATTCAACAACATAATCTTGTTTTTCAGTTAAGTACTGTAACGTGTACACTTCATGTCTATGCAAATCATTTCTCAGAAAAAAACAAATAACAATTGAGATATATTCAGGAGATCAACAGATCCTGAGTATGCTAATTAACATCAGAGTGCGAAACTGACTTAATGAACACAATTATACATTTAAATGAACGTGTGCATTGCTCTTGTAGCTTTTTATTGTGTAAACATGAGACGTTTTAATGTTTAAGCCATGTAGGTTGACTGATGGATATGACCCTATTTGACAGCTACACGAGCTGAATAATAATAACGACGTCACTACAAATAGGTGCGGGTCGTGTTCAACATTTTAATATTTCATAACGCCGATGAAACATGTTAAATCAAAGTGCTGAAGGCACTGATGGGCGGTGCTTTTTGTAAGTGTTGGAATGGATGGGAAATGGAAGTGCTGTAAATGTAACTTCCATGGTTTGTTTTTTACATTCAGTGATGTTTCAGATGATTGATATTATTTACCAATTTCATATTTAAACATATTTTAGCTAACTCATATGGCCCGAATTAGCTTCCGTAGATTTTTTCTGAGCAAGCTCTTCAGCGAGGCATAGTATATTATACAGAGTGGAGTCTTGGTGTGGAGTCTTGGAGTGGAGTAGAGTGAATAGTTGGAGTGACCTTGGAGTCACATTTTGGAGTCACCTTGGAGTCAGATTTGGAGTGACTATTTTGGATAATTATCAATTTAATATTTTTGAATGACCCTCACAAGGTGCACAGTTCCTTACATACTCAGTACAGCTGCATTGTCCCATGAGAGATGTGCTCACCTTAATGTGAGGGACGGCCATCTAAAAACAACATAAATGAACTTGGATACCCAAACATTAACCCCAGTATTGAAGCATTTTGACCCTTTGGCCTGACATAAACTAGTCCCGAGTGACCAACTAATCTTAGGTCAGGACACTGACATCCAGTGTCAGGGGTATACAGGGTTCCAATATGTCCAATATGTCAGTCATACCACAGAGACTGAAAACAAAAAGCATTACAGTTATGGAAACTTAGCGCTCTCTCAGCCTAACTGTTCCACAAACATGGATTATTTTAGAACATGTAGTAACAGTGCCCAAGTTAAAATTAGATGTTTTGGAATTAGTTGTTGAAATTGGGTAACTTAATAGACACTTGCATTTTAAAGAATTATTTAATAAATAAATAAGTGTATGTGCAAATGAAGTAACCTATGTAAATATATTAGTTTCTAAAAAGTTATTAATTGTAAGAGAAATTAAGACTTCAAGTTTAGACTAAAAAATTGACTCCAAAATATTCACTTCAAATTTGACTCCAAGTGCACTCCAAAATGTGACTCCAAGGTCACTCCAATTATTCACTCCACTCCACTCCAAGACTCCACACCAAGACTCCACACCAAGACTCCACTCTATATAATATACTATGCCCTTCAGACAGCACTGACTGTTCTATTTTTAGTAACATGATACACTATACCGGCTGCTTGTAGCACGATTATAACTGAGTTATTACCTTTTAAACAGACGATAAAAAGTTGACTTAGTAAAGTTTTGATAAAACAGGCATGTATGACCTAAATAAATAATAAATTGCCTTTATTCTGAACATTGTTTCTTATTTAGGGCATCAAATTAAAGGCATGCATGAGAGACTACTTCTTCTAGCGTAGTATTGCATAGTGTTGTGCTGTTAGGTTTGTCACATTCCTAGAATGCCATTGAAAACCATTTTCACGTTCAAAATCTTTCTTCGGTGACCCGGAAATGCGTATCCAGTACAGAACAGAATAGAATAGCCATGTAGCTCTCTGATTCGTCAATCCGAGATTGTGTAGAATGGTTCCCTACTCGCCAATAGGATACGCTTAGAGCCAGCGGAACCAATATCCCGCGGTTGCGTATTCAATTGTAAACACCGATGGTAAATAGTTCTAGAAGTTTATTGAAAATGCCTTTAAATAGTGAACAAAACCAGGCTTTGAAATGTGTGATCGACGGTCATAACTTAAAAGAAATTGTTAGGGCAGTGAAAAATGAGAATAAGACAGTGGCAGTGACAGCAACCACTGGGATTGCATGCTGTTTGTATTCAGAGGCAATGACTATACATCGATGGTCAGGTATTGGTGATGGTCGGTTTGAAGTATCCGAGATAAGGCAAGTTATTGAGCATAATCTTGCATATGTAGAAGCAAGAAAACGCATACTGAATACAGATGTATTAGTAATAGTAATAGATGAGTGTTCGATGATGAGCAAGCGTTTCTTTGAATGTTTGAATGAAGTTCTGAAAATCAAAAACAGTGAATTGCCATTTGGTGGTATCCAGCTAGTGGTTTCTTGAGACTTTAGACAGTTGCCACCAGTCCCAAATTCATTGTATGGTGATGACGGCGATTTTTTTTTTGAAAGTGAACTGTGGTGTTGGCTACTGCCGCATATCGTCACACTGTCAAGAGTTATCAGGCAGAAAGAGGTGAACTTAATTAGAGCAATTCATGAAGTGGCGGATGGTAATGTGTCTTTAGTAACATCAGCATTTATTGACACTTCGCAACGTCCATTGCCAACGGCAGTTGAAAATGAATGTGTTAAATTATTCTCCAGGAATGAGCAGATTGATGGCTACAACCGCTCACACATCATTGCTTTTCCCGGGGAACTATATGAGTTTAATGCAAGTGACGCAGGTGAAAAATCCTATTTAGCAAAGATATTAGTGCCACGCATTTTGTGGTTAAAGGTGGGTGCGCCTGTTATTTTAATGCGCAATCTGTCTGACAAGTTAGTGAATGGCCTTCGAGGAGAAGTGAGCGCAATAGCAGAGGATGGACCAGTCATCGAGTTCAAGACTCTAAATCTCAAGGTTCCCATGAAGAAAATTCGCTTTTCAGGTATTATATTTACATCTATAAAACATTAAAAAAAATATATAAACAATTAATTCCTGTAATGTTTATGAAACATCTCTACTGTTAATAACAACAGGAAGCATCCTAGTGGCCTAGGGGTAAAATGTCAGACTCAACATGGAGGTCTTTTGTTAGATTCCCAAAATTGGCAGATTTTTATATAATCAATATGGACTGATTACAGTTAAGAAACCAAATAGGCCTCATCAAGCTGGTTTAAGTTGTAAGAACTTGTTCCGCAATAAAATAAATGGTTTATTCATTAAAAGTACAATTATTTAGTAAATATAAATATCTAATTTATCTCATTTTTTGTTAAAAACTTTAAAGTTCAACACATAATATTAAATTTAAGAGATATTATAAATGATACTTTGAATTCAATTACATGTATATTGATGTTATATCATAATCAGTTTTCAGTCCGTCCAGAAACATGGAAGTGGCAGCAAGGGAACAGTATCCACTGAAGCTGGCATTTGCCATTACGATTCACAAGTCACAAGGCATGACCCTTGACAGGTAATTTTTGTTTATTATCTTTTTTATTGCGTACACAGGAGCATTGTGGTCTAGGGTAGAGCTCGACACCAAAAAATGCCTATGAGCAGAGCGCTGGCCTGAGGACCAGAAGGTCGCGGGTTTGGATTTCCTCTGGGACAGAATCTTCACAATCCTTACCATAAGGCGCTAATAATTCATATAACGTTTAAAAAAAAATTACGAAGAATTTTAACTATAACAGAATATATAAACAACAGCTCGTTTAAAGACCCAGTATGTGTGTATTTTCTTTCAATGAACAATTTTATTTACACTTTATATGAGCAAATATTTAGTTCAAACTTAAAGGATCATTAACAACGTTATCAATGATTGTGCGGATAAATGTTAATATTAAATAACAGGGGGATAATTAAAATGACAATTTGTATTCTTAATCTCATTTGCATATATGAAATGCGCAGGACTTTAATTAAACGTATACTGGACGTTAAAGATCAGTATGCATAGTATTATTTTTTTTTACAGTTTAGTGGTCGATTGCAGAGGGATTTGTAAACCAGGACAACTGGGAGTGGCACTGGGCAGAGCTCAGAACTCGACCGGCTTTAGAGTTTTAAACTCGCCCCTCATGTGTGTATCCAACAGCCTGAAGTGGTTAAGACATTTCTAAGCGGCTCTTCTGTGGAACTTATGGAAGACAGAACGTGTTGTAGAGCATCATTTGAAAGGTATTATTTTTTTAACGTACCCGTTACATTCTGATCACCTTGATTTTACTGTGTGTGCTACTGTTCTGTGAACTTCTTTTTCTTGCATTTTGTTTTAATGAACAGCCATATGGAAGCGCAGCTGCACGGCTTTTACCAGCATTTGCTTTCTGTGACACAATGTTCTGTCCTAGCACAATATTATTTAATGCTCGTCTATATTGGAGGGCGTTGGGGTTGGAATTGGAACCATTATATGTGGACCGTTGCTGGTTGAAGGTATTCTCGATGACGTCTGAGTTTACTAGTCCTGGCGTTATGTATAGTAGGGATTTAGAGTTCAGTACCATTTTACACAATTCTACAAACCCTATTAATACATGATTGGATGTCTTCATGGCATTGGAGAGACATTATCATTTTTCCTCTGTTCTTTTTTGGAAGAGAGTCATTACTGAGTGTGCAACTTTTACACTTGTCAAACCATTCAGCGATTAACAGCAACTCTGCTAGTCTGGGGTCATCGCTCAGTTTTACTGGTCTCATGTCTCAAAATATCTTTATGAGTTTGGATGTTTTTTTTAATAATTCAATTACTGCATTAAAAACTGAACCCTTATCCCCTAAAAAGTGTTGATACTGCAACATCACATGCAACATTTCACTATCCAGAATGTCTTCAGCAAGGTGATTTCTCATTTTTGCTTGATTGGTAGGGTATAAATGTTCATTGGTTAGCTTCCGGTGCAGTTGCAGGGAATTGGTCTTGTCCCATTTGTAGCAATCGATAAACATTTGCCATTGGATTGTTTCTCCATTACTTAACGTGAGAATTCGTGTTGACTGTTTGGTTACTGCACTCTTCAGGATGTTGAACTTATTTTCTTGACAACATGGGAAATGTCCATCATAAATATCCTACCCCAAAAACAACATGGGAATTGGCTTTTATATGTTGTTGAATTTGAACTGATGTTTATTTTCATGAATGATCGGTTACTTTGTGCACCGTCCATGCAGGTATATACTGTTTTGAACCCATACATTTTCAGTTTGTCAACAGCTTCCCAGAACAAAGGGTATATTTCAGGTGCCTGTATTCCATCAGAGATAAAGTGGGCAACTGGGAATCTGAAACCTGTGACCCCTAAGAAAACCAATTGCAATGCATGTGTCCCTAATATTCTTTCATTCTTCCCTTTCCTCATTATGTGGGAGAGATTTCCTTCTTTCCCGACATCCATCAGACCAGCCAGTTCTATTACATCCCCAGATTTACTTATCTGAATATCGGCTTGTATCGACATTTCATCAATAACAAGCCCACCTACAAGGCCTTCATCTGGGATGTTCTTTCGCTTTGCTTTTTCATACATCCAGCGGAAGATATTTTCGTCGAAGCCAACTTCATGCTTTACCTTATTTTTGTACTGGAGAAGAACACTCCTTGAGGGTAACACAAGGTAATTACTTGCCCTCACACATTCATAAGCTTGAGGACTTCTGCAGAACCATTGAAGACATAAAGATATAATGTTCTGAGTCCACCTTCTTCCCCTGGGATCTCTGCTTACATTCTGAGCCTGGCTTAGGAACAACTCTACCATTTCATCATTTGCATCCGGTATGAGTTTCTTAATTTCTTCTTTTGTTACAGTCTTAGGAGACTTAGTGCCCGATTTAGATGATTTCTGATCAAGGTTGCTAGAACTTGACACATTTTCTTCTTGTGTCATATCCATCTTTGGAGTAGAATGAGTAAATACCATTCTAAGGCATTTTGTACATGAGTCAGCTAATGAATTCATAGGGTGAACTCTGTTACAAAGTAAAGGTCTCAGCCTTCTGCTTTCATTTTCATCACATTCCCAGCTTTCTAATGTATGAAACCTACTCATTATAACTGTTTTGGTCACTTTAATACCTTCACATAGCTTCAGTAGTCTAACAGATTTTATTACATGTCCTATGCTCTCACTGTCCGCTGTATATTTGTTGTAAATAAAAACAGTGCTCAAATCTACCAATCGACCACTAATTCCCAGAGTCCAATCTCCATTGGATAAGAAGGTCACAATTTTTATTATTTTGTTCCCATTACTAAAACAACTCGTCTCAACAGCGCACTTCAACTTATCGTTACAAACTTCAACAATTTCAACGTTAGCTGGTAATAATTCTTTCATTTCTTCAGGTGTTTTTGAATGAGAAGATACTGGAACTGTTGTTTCTACGGGATTTAAGGAAATGCCATTGTATGTTGTAATAGTGGTACTGGATTTGTTCCTTTTCCTAATAGCATTTGGAAACACTTTCAAGATATGGTCCAAGAATATACGCTTACTGTAATTTGTATACAGGCCACTTTCTTTCATTTCAAAATCAAAAGCGCTGTAGAGCTTGTTGACTTCTATTGTCTGTTATTATCAGAAGGCCTAATTGTCTGTTATTATCAGAAGGCCTCATGGAAGATAAGTGTTGTGCAATTGTTTGTATAATCTTAATGAGTTGTACCTTCATGAAATAAACAATTTATTATTATTATTATTATTATTAATATTGCCCCAGTTGGGTTTTCTGACACCCGTGAGAGAAGCCTGAAAAAGCAAAAGCTTATTAAACCTATTTTTTTTTTTCGTAATTACCTCTATCATTTTAAAGGGACACACGACAATCTTGATTTATAATCATTGTGCATATGCACTGAACTAGTAACCATTATCCGTACGGTTTAATTCTTGTTAATGAAATATTTTGGTCTAGAGAACAAGATGGCTCGGCTAATTTTATTGCCTAAATCATTAATATTAATTCATATGTTGCTTTAACGTTCTTTTAAATTTTCGTTTTATGATGGAAGTACACGTTATTTGAATTATATGTTGACCATTAGGAATATAATTCCAATTTAAATTAATATTTATCATTCAGCAACAAGACTCAGTCGAGTCGTTGATCGTTCCATAAATTTAAATGCATTATGAATACAAACTTTAAGATTGCCGTATGTCCCTTTAATTACTTTTATTTTTAATGATTGGTTTGACTTAGCCAGGTTATACAGCTGATGTTATTGTATGAAAAACGTTTTTTAAATAACTGTTGCTGTATTGTCTTCCTACCAAGATTATATTATGATACTGGAGCTAGTCTCAAGACTGGCTTTTGAAAATTATAAAAGTAAATTTGGAGAAAATATATCATAGTATATGAGGTAGTCTAATGCATTAAATCTAACATGCCTTTAAACTTCATATTTTAAACACTTAATTTTCTATATTTTCTCAATCAATTTTATATGAAGCCATGAAATTTGATGCTGTTTTATTGCAGTATTTAAAACTTGAGTGGAATTTCAATGACTGGTGTCTTTTATATACATGATACTACGCTGCTGTGTATATACAGTAGGAACGCCAGCCCTATGGCGTATGAATATTTATCAAACAAGGTCACGTGATAAAATCGATAACAAAATGACATTATCGGGAAAATTGTCACTGGTCAGATTTCTTCACCTCTTATTTATAAACTGTGATTATAACAAAACACCATCACAGATCGTTGTTAAAGTAATAATATTCACAAACTACATTGGTCGAACAGAATTGGTGTACACTTCGTGTAATTCCCATTAATAGTTAAAGGTATTTTTTAAAGGGATGAATTTAGGTTGTTTTAAGGTTTAAATTGCCAAAAATGCGCTTTTAAATCAAAATCGATTTATTTTGTCATTTTAGAAGCGAGAATAAAAACAAATGCATGTACGCGTAGATAAATCTTTCCTCTGTCCATATGCAAATTTTTAATGAAATCGGAGACAAGTACTTTTTTTTCCCCAAAATTAACTAACATGACCCACGGACTCAAAGACGGCATAATGCATATACATTTACAGACGCGACCGGGTACACAATAAATGAAATAATTCCATTATTTCAATACATATATTTCAAATGTATGTATCCATGCATTCCAGATTAAATTTCTGATCTATACATGCTTTTGGTTTATGCCGGAGTGCTCAGAATAGGTTTTTACAAACAAAATTGTAATTGTACGTCGGGAAAGGAAATGAGGATTGTGAAAATATATGTTGCAGTGCTAATTTTCTGAATCCGAAAAAAAATGCAAAAAAATTAAGTTTTAACAGCGAGAATGAATTTTTTTTCACGAAAGTGTTCATTGACATGTCTACTATTAAAACCCAAAATTTAAAGTTAATCAGAAAAAAGTACTTTTTTCCCCCCAAAATTAACAAAGTACACCGTGTTCGCTAAAATATGAACAATCGCCTTTCGAAGTTAATGTACTTTGTTAATTTTGGGGGGAAAAAAGTACTTTTTTCTGATTAACTTTAAATTTTGGGTTTTAATAAAACCATGAAATTATGAAATCCTTTTTAAGAGATATATTGATTTCAACATTGTTCTGTATTTAATAAATTATTAGAGTAGAATGTTCACCGTTTTTCTCAAGGACACCATTACGGTAGTATCCCTGCAGCCCCGCCCCTCATTCCACCCCCACCACCCTCCATACCGTATTGATATTGCCAATGCACAGTTTTAATCAAATTCGATTTATTTCATCATTTTAGAAGCGAGAGAAAAAAACAAAAGCATGTACGCGTAAATACATCTTTCCTCTGTAGATATGTAAAATATAAAAAAAATCGGAGGCAAGTACTTTTTTCCCCCGAAAATTAACAAAGTACACCGTAATCGTTTAAATACGCCGAATCGACGTTCCAAATCGATCTTCGCACGGAATAAAATTGTGGAATTATGAATTCATTTATAAAGATAAATCGATTTCAGCATTGTTCAGTAGTTGTTATATTATTGATGTAGTATGTTAACAGTATTTATGAGTGCAACATTACGGTAGTATCCCTCCAACCCCGTGGGTTTCCCCCCTCCAACCCGTACACACAATACGTTGTGTATTGCTGAGAATGCGCCTTTTATTCAAATCGATTTATTTCGTCATTTTAGAAGCGAGCATAATAACAAAATCATATAGATACATCTCTCCTCTGTATATATGTAGAATTTCAATAAACGGAGACAAGTACTAATTAAGTAACAGGACCGTCCGACCCAAAGACGGCAACATTCATATTCATTAAGGAAAGACGACCGGCTACAGAAACAATTATATAATTTCGTTATGTAAACACATATATTTAAAATGTATGTGTTCATGTATTTTACACTAAATTTTTTATCTATACATGCTTTGGGTTTATGTCAGAGTGGCCAATTTATTTTAACAAACAATGTTGCAACGGTATATCGGAAAATGAAATCATGATGGCGGCAACATACGTTGCAGAGTTAATTTTCGAAACCAGAAAAAGCGATAAACTAATATAAGTTTAACAGGCAGAAAGAAGTATATTCTTTTAACTGTTCGTTTAAAACTGAGGGGGCGACTCGAGTTTTAAAGAAAGCAAGATTGGTATGTGTCCCTTTAACCAAGTAAATAAATGACTGACGAGTAACATACATGCTACTGTCGGTAACAAACATGATTATGTGTAGACTCGAAGATTTCATAACATAAACGTGGACATGACATTGTGTCAATGGAGCACTTGCCAGATTTGTGGTGTTGTGAAACACTGTACGCGTGAATCCAAAAAGTGCCGGTCGTTTATATTTATAGGGCATATATAGTTATATATATATTTATTTATATATATTATTCTTTTATATTTATATGGTCCCAGAACGCAGTCATACTCACTACTATATTGAAAGTAAATACTGAATATACATGTGCGGTGCGTTACGATTTGTAGTATTTGAAAACAGACATATTAAACATTTCCCTGAACATATTTTCTATATTCATAGAAGTATTATTTCCTGGAAAAAAAATAATGTTTTCAGCAGTTGAAATCTACTATATTCTGCGAATATTGCTATTTTGAAAATTTGAATACGTCTGTTTTCATCAAATAGCATGTTTTGTTTGTTTTAATATATATCTTTTTTAATTTATGATTTTAAAAAAAAATGGATGATCGGAATATGTCTTACACACTGTTGAATCCTGTAATTTAACAACAAGTGGTTTGGTTCACAGGCGACAGTATCGGTGAACAAAACCACTTGTTTTACTGGATTCAACATTGTGCAAGAAAATATTCATATATTATACCATTAATATTATAACATGTGTGTTGTAACATATGCTTATCCTTGGATAGTGGATGTCTGCAGGGAACTTGACCTTTTACCTAAAAATCAAACGATCATCCTCTTTCCACTGTCCAACAATGAAGTTTCATGAAATTTGCTTTAGGTAAGAGGAAAAACTGTGTGGGCAATACTTTTCATTTTCCGGTCATGGTAACGGACCTTTCAACTACTGACTTCAAAATAAACAGGGATTATCATTTCACCAAAGGCATTTAAAGTATGAAGTTTTATGAAATTAGCTTCAGAGAAAGTAATAAAGAGTTTGTACAAAGTTTCGTCAAAATCCAACAAGTAGCGCAGACAAGATTTGTGACAGACGAACGGAAAGGCCAAATCTAATCTGTCTCACCTACCACTTTGTGGTGGAAGACATAATTATAAAGACAATATTTTAGTTCATATGTATACTTTATTAAGCCAATAATTGAGCGAACATAAACTTCAGCATTGACTCTGGCCAGTGGTGTACATGGAGTCTTCTTCCACATGACGTGCAGACTGAAAGAAAAGAAAGACATAGAATAAAAAGTTAATATAAGTCGAGCAGAGTATTCAATTTGAATCAGGTGTTGCGAGAGGGATCTAGGGCATATTTAGGGGAATGGGACAGTTTAAAATTTAATTATTGTTTAACGCCTCATCAACACGTTGTTTAGGTTATTTCGAACCGCCCGAAAGAGAGGAGGAAAGATACATAGGCATCCAGGAACCCTGCCCTACGCTTACTACCGATTAGATACCTATGGTTCTTTAACGTGCTTGGAGGGAGGACAGACTCCGATACACAGGACCACCCGGTTTACGTTCCCATCAGACGAACGAGGCTAGCAGGACACATCGAAGTAACCCAGTGGCGCCAGTAAGAATTGAATCCGTGTTCACTGGATTCAAAGCCGATATGCTATAAACGTCCCTTGACCAAAACTGAGTAAATGGCACATCAAGTAAAGGGTCAATACATATTATATTGTGTATCATACGAGTATATGATTGAACTGACATGATTATAGAACCATTTTAATGTATGTTTCACCCAACAGTACAGCAAGAATCTATTATAAGGAAAGTTAAATCTGACAGAGGGTGACAGAGGGTGCAATGTTCTATAATCCATTTTTACTAGAAGGGGAATAAAATACAAGTCTGGCGAAAAATCTAAAATTGTTAAATTTTACACGTTTTGTTCATAGGATATTTTACTTTAATGACTTAGTAAGGTCATTTTACATGGGGAGAAAACATTAATATACAACTATTTATTTTCTCTCTCAAAACCTGGTGATGCCGCTAGTTTTAGAAATAAAACATGATTAAATAGGGCAGTTGAGAAGACACTTTTGTAGATGTGTGGTCTGTTCTGATGTGAAAATGTGTAAAACAGACACAAGATTGGAAATTTGCTCTGTGTCCCTTTAATAAATTCAGGACCCATCATATAGACCAATTAGATGATGTTAAAGGGACACACGGCAATCTTGAAGTATTTATCAAGCTTTAACATTAGCATCTCCATTTGTTAACCTGGTAACATGTTAAATTTAAACCTGCTTGCATTAAAAGTTAAATAAATTATTATAGGTGCACTATTATCAACAGTAAGTAATGTGTAAAACAATTTCTTCTGAACTATTCTAATAAATAATATTAATGATGCACAAATGCAAACTATGCAGAAAAATTAACCGAACTCCAGAAGTTTTAAACAAATAAAGACTGCCTAGTGTCCCTTTAACACAACTTGTTTTCGCATGTATCCAGTACATGTAGTTTACACGAGCTCATATGACAATCACGCTGCACTGAAATATCACTGAAATATTTTTACTCTAACTTTGAACAGCACCGTGCAAGCATAACACAAGCTCCATTTAAAGAACTACACAAGTGCAAACAATTTTTAAAAAGGCTCTTACCTCCATATGATCCAATGGCATTTAATACGGCTTGACATTCTGAAGTCTTCAGTATCAATTCACTTAGAGCTGCTCAAGGGCACGATTCACATTTGAGACCTCTCTGAAAACAACATCAATCCAATGTCAATGATCAAACAGACATAGTTTATCCTTTGTTATACATAATGTAACATATTTAAAAAATAAAAGATAAAATAACTAAATTGAATAAAGCATGAATACTACTTGTGCTCAATAACACTGTTAATGTAATAAAAACATCTCTCATCATTCATTATACATGTAAAATATAATGTAGCCCAACTGGAGATCCATTAAAAACATTGTTCCACTTTCACAGCATATTTCCAGCCCATGGAATAGTCATTTCTTTTGAGACACACTGGAGGCAAGCGTAGTAGCTACACCGCCTTAAAGGCTTTTAAGTGAAATGTAATTTCTCGAAATTGCGTTGTTTTTTTCGCAACAGAATGTAAATAAATGTAAATTCAAAATCTCTTCCTTGCCTCAAAACTTTACTGTACATAAATATGAATCTGACCGATTTCAGTCAAATGTCTATGGCAGATTACATTGTTTCAATGGTAGTTGTATCGGGTTATGTATTCACGAATGTGCTAGAAAATGGGGATAACATAACGATATAGAGACAACGCTAACTATTTACATTCATGAATATGAGGGGTGGGGGTGGAGGGGGTTTCTAGTTGCCTTACCCCCTCCTTGTTTTCGGTATTCAAGCTCCATCTACCCACCCCCATCCTCCCCACATCAACCGTACTTGGGTGGGCGGGGGTGCGGGGGACATTGATAGCATTTCTACTAGTAATTGTTTTATTCCACGAAACGTTCTGCAGTTTACAGTACATCCAGTTACTGGAAAGATCGGAGTACACAAAAAATATAAACTTTCTATTATACAGTATACGCCACTTTTTTAGGCACTATATTTGGCTTATGTCTAAATATGTACGATCTAAAAGTGGTGTGTACTGCTTATTAACAAACACATTTTAATGATAAAACAAATACCTTGATCATGGACCTCTAGCAGCAGACAGTAATCCCAAATCCAATTTGACCAACATGTCAATTTCACGTGTCAAGTTATGTCACGGTGACCTGTCAGTCACCAACACTGCATCGTGTTGACACATAATGGGACGTTATTTCGTCCGGTAAGGTATTAGTTTTTACATAATCTACGGTATGAAACACTGTACGCGTGTTGTTAGACTCCATAGGTACCCGTAGTGCTCGCCGACGTAGCGCGCCCAATTTCGGGTGTAAAAAAATGGCGTCTGTTTTAGTTTAAAATTCGTAAAATAGTCCGTAAAATACAAAGAAATAGTCCATGTTCGCGGAGTTAAAATGCGAACAGAACTGATATGTTATAGGTCCGTGGCGTTCCTACTGATATGCTAAGATTATGTGGAATTGCTAGTACACTTATAAGTACCCCAGTTAAATTGCATGTCATATCTTTTAAATTGAATTCAAAATTTTGACCAAAAATCATAAGAAAACTCATCAATATTGTTTAACAGATTCATCGATTAAAATCGAAAATAAATAATCCATTTCATAAACAGATTAAAGTCAGTCAATGCTTTAAAGAACGTGTTCAACCTTTGAACAAAAGTCTTGGTCAAAAATAATTTTTTTAGTAGCATTTAAAACCAGGTACTTATAAGTGTAGTCAAGTGTACATCTAATATTTATGCATAGGTTAGTTACCCACCACACTTTCTAAAATGCATTGTAAGGAAATTATTTGTGTTCTATTCAGGTGCACCTATAAACCTCCACCTTTCCATAAATAAAAGAGAAATTTTACCGTATACCCCTGTTTTAACACCCTGGGAGCCTTGCATTTTACAAATAAGGGTGTTTATATGATGCAATATTAACGAGAAAAACAACTTGGTAATTAGCTATTAACAAATGAAAATAATGCTAGTAAGCATGCAGAGTGTTAAAAAAAGTACATGTTAATTTTTTTTTTTTATCTCTATAAAATGCTTTATTAGTGGGGTTATTAAGAGGTATACGGAAGTAGAAAATCATGTTTATAGGCTCTACTGATATGGGGTTGTTAAAAGAAACTTAAAAAATAATTTGCACATTTGGAAATAAACCAATTCAATATTTAAATTGCAGTTCCGGGCAAGATTTGGCCGACACAGCCCATTTCACAGCACAAGAACTCTTGACATTTGAAGCGGACATTGATTTGTATGAAAATGAAGTTGTTAGTGAAGAATTTGACAGTGAATTTGACAATTTAATTTCTAAAATTGTGGAAACACAACGCGAGTCGGTGGATTTGCCAAGCTATCTTGATCTGGAGAGGATTCTGGGAAGTATTAAATGTGAACATGTTGTAACTCCTATGCAATACAACACAAATGAAATTTTAAAAGAAATTGATACAAATAAATTGGAACTGTTTGCAAAAAATGAATTTGCTAAACTGACATCATTTAGTGAAATTCTTAATATTGATCCTGAAAAGGCAGAGCCAGTGTCAGCTAAAACACAATGTGATTTTTATGCCAAGGTGCACAACTATCAAATTAGTGCAGAATTTAGAATGAATTGTCTTTCATTGTTTGAAAATTCAAAATTCACAGAAGAGCATTTGCATATATGCTTTAATGTATCAAATGAAATACGGAAGTACATTTTGAAAAGAAAATCGGAGCTATTTAATATTTCCAACAGAGCCATTTCCAAAAGGACTGTGTCAAATGCTTCTCAGGCTAGGGTAAGCTATGTTGGAGGATACTGCTTAGCAAAAGTCCGACATAAATACATAGAAATAAAGAAAAGCAGTATGTACAAGACAGATGAAGCTGGTCAGGCAATGTTTGAAGAATGTGTCTGTGCTGTTAATATTCTTGACCGTCTAAAATTAGAAGAGCAGCATATAATAGCTACAACCAGTGAGCCAGACTCACTGGTAGATGTGAGTAGACGGCAGCAGAAAAACAGAGCACTTACCAACATCTCAGATACACTTTTCCATTTCTTCCTTCAACTTACTGAAATTTGTTTAAAACTACTTGTGGATGAGAATTTGAATAAATATGGTGCTAATTTGTTTGAACATATCAGAAATGAATTGATGGAAAACAACATATTATATGAACAATTCCATGATGTAGTCAAAATCAGCATTAGTGTTACCCAGGATATGGATGAAAAACCTGTAAATGAAGAACAACAAGAAAATCAAATTAAAAACATATACAAGAAAATGATCAAGTTATATTTAATGGTTATGCTTAACCAGTTTCGCAAAGATATTCTCGAAAGTTTTCAGATTCAGAAAAAAATGGCCCACAGGAAACAGGTCAGAGTATCCTCAAAAACTGAAAAATCTGTCGCCAAAGGCAAAGGCAAAAAAACACAAAATAAAAGCATTGATCTTGTGGAACAACCAAGTACATCAGGAGTAAAAATGAGAAAAGGTATCAAGAGAAATGTGGCTAGTTCAGAAGATGACAGTTCAGAAGGATTTATAACCAGCCAACAACATAAAAGCAAAACAACCCCAAAAAAATGCAAGGATGCTCAACAACCAAGTACGTCTGGAGTAAAAGTGAGAAAAAGGATCAAGAGAAAGGTAGCTAGTTTAGAAAGTGATAGTTCAGAACAGAGCTTAAGCCCAGAAAGAGACCAGGAAAAATCCTCTGAATCCCTCACCAAAGAATGTGGAATATCTGAAATAGGAAGACAAAAAACAAAAGATAAATATGTATCAGAAAATCACGTATCTGAAACTGAAAATCCGGATAGTGACGAAGATGTCATAAAGTGCAAAATCTGTAATACATCAAAACAAATATTTAAGGGTGAAATTTTATGGATTCAATGTGACGGTTGTGATGGGTGGCTTCATCGCATTTGTGCTGGTTTAAAACACCATATTAAATGGAAACGAGCTACTCGGAAAGGTGCCACATACTTTTGTAAAGATTGTGAATGATAAAATTACATCTGAAACATGTGCAAGTTCAAACATGCATGGGAACATATTAACGCATGTAAATGTAAACGGATGTATAATAATGCCTTGGAACTATTGAAACATATTAACATATTAACACATGTAAATGTAAACGGATGTATACTAAGGCATTGGAACTATTTATTAACAGCTTAAATGAATAATAAGTGGCATTAAGTTATTACCAAGTGACGATAGGCATTTTGCAGTGTATCTTAAGTATGACTTCTGATGAAGTAAAATCCCTGACAATTGCTCATTTAAATGAATGCATGATCTGGAAATACTAGCGATCTGTTTTCATAAAGTTCGCCAAAATAATCAGCTGTCATCACGCTTGTTCCGCTGGCTCTAAGCGTTTGTAAAAATCCTATTGGCGAGTAGGGAACCATTCTACACAATCTCGGATTGACGAATCAGAGAGCTACATGGCTATTCTATTCTGTTCTGTACTGGATAAGCATTTCCGGGTCACCGAAGAAAGATTTTGAACGTAAAAATTGTTCGAAATATTCAGCCGTTGTGACTACCAGATGTCGGATTGAGCTTTCTGATGATCGGTATGTGTAATTATAAGTTATTTCTGATTGAACAAATGTATGTTTATGCAGGTTGAACGGTGTATAGTTGTGTTTTAGAGGTGAATGGCGGTGACAAATGGGTCGGTCATATCTCCGACGAGTAAGATGTTTCTTCACTTCTCGACTTACTGGGTACACAATGCCATTGAGTTTAGTTGATTTAGTTACTGTATCTATGGAGAGATATCCCTCCTGCAAAATTTGAGTGCTTGCTTGAGCAAATCGTCCAAGAGTTGACCGTGTATTCGACCGTAAACAAAGTGGAGTCTATGTTTTCCAAAAAAAAATCGGCGATTCTCGGACACCTTTATACAATATAATATACCAAAACATTTATTTTTTTTGGGAAGCTTTAAAATGTTATGAAATGACTTTTTGGATGATTTTTTTTTTTTTTTTTTTTTTTTTGGTCTGGGTAGGGGGTAGTAGAGGGGGGTGGGGGGTAGTAGTGACCAAATTACGCGCCGAATACCTGTGAGTCGCACGTGCAAAGTGCATCTTGTAAAATAATTATTACACTCGTTACCAGTGGACGAATCAGTGTACGAATTCATTTCCGTTAAAGGGACACACGGCAATCTTGAAGTACTGCACTGAATTTGACTTTTAAAAAAGTGTACGTCCCATGGCAAGCTAGCGAAAAAAATATCGTCCCATGTTCCCCCCCCATGTTAATGATATTAACAAGCATTATACAAACATTCCTTAATGGCACGTGTATAGTTTAATTAATTGATGTTGATACGCATACACTGTACTATTTCGCCCTAGGTGAAACGGTGTAAATAAGGCAATGAGTAATTAACATTTGACAGATCTTGTTATTGCTTGCTAGTTCATATGATAAGAAACATTCAACATGACGGGGTTAATATTGCTGGCGGTCTTAAAGCTACACAATCCCGATAAAAGGCACACTAGAACTGAGCAAAACTAACGTATTACGTATGTTGTACTAAGTGATTACTGTATACGTATATGTTCATATATACAACATGCGCACTACCTAAATTCACTGAATATTAATGAGATAAGGCGGTACTGTATGAGACGCTTCAGGTACTTTGTGAATCGACCACTGGTCTTATGTCGGGTATAAAAGCGGATTTTAGCAGACGACATTTGACCACCGAACTGATGAGACCAATCTTCAGTAGAAAAACCTAATAGGAAATACAAGTCAAGGAAGCTAAAGATGTACTTACTCAAACAACCTTATAAGTCCATATTTATATATAATCCAAAACAATACCTTTAATTAAACGTAGCGGCCTTTTAAAAAAAGACCCTTTCCAACTATCCCATTGCATCAAAGAAAATATTATATACAAATAATCCTCCATTTTTATGTGTGTGAGTGTGTGTGTACTGTATATTGAGACAAAACACAAGGGAGACATTGTTTATCAAAATTGGAATATTGTTAGAGGGGCCCAAACCAACGCTCATAACTAATGGTAAAGATGGAGATATAGTATTTGTTATGTGAAGTTATGCATGCATGGTTGACACATATTAGTAGTAAAAAATCAACATAATATTAATAAATTCCTCTTAATTTATGCATGAATTGAAATATTGAAATTGAAAATAAAATGGATAGAGAGACACAGAGAGACAGAGAGAGACAGAGAGACACAGAGAGACATAGAGAGTCAAAACAGGGAGAAGGAAAAAGAGAAAACTAGAGAAATAAAGAGACACAGATAGAGAGAAAGAGATAGATAGACAGAGAAAGAAAGAAAGCGAGAGAGAGGGAGGGAGTGAGGGAGAAGGAAGGAGAGGTGGGGGCGGGGGTGGGGGTGGGAAGAATTAAGAGAGAGAGAGAGAGATAGTCTTATAGTCAAAGGCGTAAGAGCCGGAAGACCCCACACCCCAATGTTTCGGGATGGGCCCCAATATTGATGTTTTCACGAAACAAAAAATGCAACACAAAATGTATGAATAGGCAATCTGAATATCAACATTCTGATTGATCAGATTTCAGAATCAAAGAAAATATTTTATTCAATCTTTGTAATCAAAAATTATATGAAAGATGTCAGCTTCCGTCTGTATGACAGGGTACGTGTTAACTACAAACCGAAAGTTTTAGTATGACTATTAGTTCAAATACTAGTAATTTACTTTTCCTAAGTTTACTTATTTAAATCTTTAATTTTCTTTAATCAAGTTAAATGATTTGTAAAGTAATTTTAAATGAAAACAGGCCCGTAACCAGCTGAAATTTAACCGAGGCATATCCCTTATTTTGGTGGCATTAACCTCCCTCCCCAGCCCGGATTTTGTTTTGATTTCCTTCAATGTGTTGCATTTCCCCCAGGGTCCTTTTATACTAGTATATAGTAGTTTCCCAAAATTCGACCAAGGCAACTGCATCTGTGTGCCCCAGTGTAGCTACGGACCTGGAAAAGCAAAATGGTTTATATTCACGGTGGACAGACGTAACGGACACTGGCTGCTCAAAACAGCGTTACCTTGATCCTGGTTGTTCATGTAAAGGACCCTGGAGGGTGAAAACACGTAAACTATTGGACGTGCTGTTAAAAGATATTTAATATTTCTTTCCAATAAGACACTTTTTAAAAATGATCACACACACGGAACAATAGATGCATTTGTGTGTCTGAATTCATGAAGAACGGGTTATAAAAACAGTGTTTTACATGTGAAAGAACGCGCAATGTTTACACACCGACGCGTGAAAGTACGTCTAATTGTGTTTATCTCAAAAACGGAGACTACTATGCTATATCTGGAGTTATGTATTTTCAGCCATAACATCCATTGGACGTATTTAATACATAGAGGATATTTGTTGCTTTGGAGTTTACTAACTTCGAGATGAAATAAAATATGTTATTCACGACAAAACAACAAATTTTCTTTTTATTTTATGATTTTACAAACAATTATTTAAGCAATTTCAGTAACTAAACCGTTTTACACACCTGGCTCCGCGCCCTGTTCACGATGACGTCACGAAACGTTACATGACGTCAATTTTTTGAAACCGTTAACGTCATAGAAAGAAAGTAATTAAATAAACAGTGGATTTAACAGTATAACAGTAGGAATATCTTGTGAGTCGTGTTACTGTGCATTTGTGTTGGTTGTACATTAAAAAAGTAGTCCCGGCAGCTACTGTGGAATAAAACTCTATATTCCACAGTGTGGAATAACACTTTTATTTCACTGATAAAATACAGTATTTCATTGCTTATCATAAAATAAATAATTATATCTACCGATTGCCAAATTGTGAATTGCAAAGTAACGGATTCTGGTCGCTCATGGTACCGGATCCTGTTTGCTTCTGACACAGGATCCTAGGTGGTAGTTGAAAACATACATCTTAAAAAAACCCGACTAGATATGTTTATCTCAGTTTGATATCAGCGGTGGAAGATAAATCTGCGACATTTTCAATTGGGTGTGGCTTTTGCGGGAGTCAACTTATGGAAAAAAAAAATGCGCTGAAATATTTCAAAGTTTTTTTTACATTTAACGAGTTTTCACCCTCCAAACATCGGCGAGGAACTCGTACTCTTCAAGGGGTGTGGCGTGGTCTAGTTGATAGCACGTTGGATTTGATCCGGATGAAGCCTTATCGGCGCAAGTCAATTTCGTTTGTGTATTATTGAGTAAAACATGTTCCCTTAGTCTCGTCCGTCGGACTGGTATGTTCACCGGTTCTGTGTTTCGGAGTCTATCATTGGAACAATTTGCTAATCTAAGGAAAATATATTCGTTAGTAAGAGTAGGGAAGCTTCTCGGATTTTTATTTATCCTTCCTTTCTTTGCGGCGACCGGCTATACATTTTCAACATATTGTCCTGATACACCAACATTCAGTTAAATGTTATCTGATAACCTTTTCAAATCATAGAATGACTCCGGTATCCGCTAAAAAAAGAGAGTGGTAAATGCCTATTTAAAACTTGTAATTGACATTTTCCGTAAGTATTCGGAGATTATAAACGGAAAGCTAAGCATTTCTATAGGAAGTTTTCAATGTATAACTTTACGCAATTATATTAATTTGTGAATAATTGTACACAGAGTTATTTTAAACAAAATATCTAAATAAAAATACCTTATTCTTATTTGTTGCGTACAACTACGATTGCCTCTCTATACGATATGTCTGCCTACATTATGCCAACATTCATGTATACAGTCTACGTCATTAGTTGTTCACATTGCTGCATTTGTATTACTTGTAATATTTATTCATTGATGTATTTTGTTTTTAAATATCATTTATGATCGAACAATTGTTACCTGTTAGCGCTTAGCACAGCGTTACTAGTGTGGTCCCGGAGCAAACTACATGAACTTGTTTTAGTCCCAGATAAGCTGTTTTATTTCACACTGACATGTTGATGATATAGTCTGAATCCTTATATCCTCTCGCCGCTCGTTTTTCTTTTTTTTTTTTCTTTTTTTTTTCATTTCTCGTGTTTTATTTATAATTTTCTGATTTTTGCAGACAATGTGTACACAGCTGCGTACTCTAGGATAATGCCTTTTGATTAAACCTTTTTTTTTAAATATAAAAACTGTGTGTGAGGACATTGTCGTGTAAAACGGCGACAAAAACCATCATGCAGCGCGCTGCGGGAAAGTAAGTTTGGTTTATGTCTATTGCGGGCCCATGGTTTATTTTAGGGTACTGTCGACGAAAGACAGGTCGAGAAGAGAGAATTATCTCCAAGTGCAAACGTATATACACGAACGTAGTTTCGAAGTACATTTGTTTAGTCGTGTACGACATAGATGCATTTTGCCAAACTCACCACCAGATTCTCTCACTATAACAAGATCACACCCTCTACATTCTATATCCATAACCGATTTAATAATTCAGTTATTGGGCTGTTCCTTTTTATTTTCCATCATACTGTCGCATGAATGATTTTAGTACCGGTGGTCCAGAGTGATGTGCTGTTTCAAGTTCACCGCTACGGTCGTGGATACGAATCCAGCTCGTTCCCAGATTTCATGAGGCATGCAGTACTTGTCCTACTTAAAAAAATGTGGATGGTCTGCGCCCCCACGAAAAAATCGACCATCACATATAACCTAAAATGTGCTGAAAATTACTTAAAACACCATGCAACCAACATATGTTGTTTTTTTTTGTTGTTTTTTTGTTTTTGTTGGCGGAGCCAAAGTCCCGATCTTCGTTTTCTCTTTAATCTGAAGGTGTATAGAAAACAATCTATCAACCAGGATCCGGTACCAATGATACGGATTGTGTCCGTTTAAAGAATCACACGCATTTTTTTACAGAGCAGCCAGGGTCCGTTACGTCTCTCCACCGTGATATTAGCACAGTGTCCTTCGCGATTGAGCATATTTATGTCAAGTTACTTAATTAGTACAACAGGATTAATCGGCCTCCGTAGCCCAGTAGGTTAACGTGCTGTCTTTCTATTCTTTCACCGTTGCCGACGGGGTTCTAGCCCGGGCTTCAGTACTTTTTTATTGTATGAATTTTCTTTTTTATGAAGAAGTAGAATTCCAATGCCTTTCAGATTCATCAGATTTAGATATTAACCATGTACGGATAATAGCACGCACACAAGCACAGCTTACGCACGCACCCACAAACACGCTCGCCCGAAAAAACGATATTTTTTTCACGAATTGACTCTTGTTTTTTTCTCCAAGAAGCTCTGGAATTGAAAAGTGTAACTGAAGGATAGACGGATGGGCGACCTTCATGTATATAGCCCTTCCCCACATCCTGAAAACTACGATTTGCGAGAAATAATGTTGCTGGTCTTTTACCAATAAAAGAAAATTCCATATCTATAACTTAATTTGAACAATACCCTTCAAGCGTCTCATTGTAAACAATAATTTCTCCCTGTCCAGTGTCAACACGTGAGCATGTATTTCACGTTACATACTATTGGCTACCGTTACACGCTCTCTGTATATGTATATATGAAAAATATGTGTGTGATGTTGGATTACTGCAATCATATTATAGGAAATAAGTATATACAATATATGGAACATATGTGGAATATGCGGGTGAGTGTTTATATTTCTCTACATAGTGATGTATTTACGTTATGCCTTACGCATTTTACTTGTTCCCTTCCGTTTAACATTACAATCATGTATATATTTACATTGCACGCCATTGAATATCCTCATCGAGTTGAACAGTCTGTAGTTATCGGATATCTGAGCGAATTGCTATATAAACAATTAGGCTTATATACCCGTAATCGCTGGGTGGTACACTTTCTAAGTTACCGAAGCGTTTATCACGCCTAATATGCAAATGTATCGATATACGCTACGACAATATACCAGTCTAAACAATGTATACAACACATCCAGCAAAGAACTTCATCTATAGCCGTTCCTATGTTTAAAAAAACTTGAAATTGTATCATTTTATCGGGATTGTGTAGCTTTAATTAACATTCTGTGTTTGTTTTACTCAGTCGGATTAACTGCGGCAGTAGAAAATAACCAACTAGTTTCTGGTTTTTCGGACACGACCATCGTTACGGAGACAACTATAGAAACTGAAAAACTGTCAGAGTCTGGATCAGTAAAACACACTGATGAAACAATCGAAAAACGCGTTGTGGATTTCAAAGATGGTTTAATGACTAAACAAATAAATAGAAAATTAAACAGAACTAATACTAGTATAGATGCCTCCTCGGAACCGGATGAGAAGGATACTGACGGTATTGATAAAAGTGTCAGTAAGCATGAAACAGAAAATGTGCCACAGAATATGATTGAGGTCACTGCATCAGAATATAAACTTCCAGTTACATGGGATAGTTTCTGTATGGTAACTGGAGAAGAAATTTACGAATCTGAATTCACAAATCGCACAAAGCTTACCACAATCAAATGTAAAGTTACATCCGAGTATTCCGGCAAGTGGAAGATGGTGGACCTGAGAAACAACTTAAAACAATTTGAAAATTTGGGTATTTTCTTCTACATAGAAATTACTTGTACTCAAGGAAGCAATGTTTCGGTATCATGGCCTATGAAGGTTGCAAAAAGTCTGTATAAATTCGTTGTTAAAAGTTGTAGAGTGACAGAATATATGAATGAGCACAACTCCACTTTCCTGGATACGGTCCCAGATAGTTTAATAATGTTCGAAATGTCGAGTTGTAACGTATATTTATCCATTATGGTGTTTATAAGCATGATGAAAAACGTAAGGAACATGAAAAAGGAGTTTGACTGCGTACACGAGATAACGATGGAAAGTTTAACCACCAGGGATGTTACTTTTGATTTCAATAATGATACGTCTATGACCGACCTGATGGAACTGACAGAGATTGGAGAAGAATTTATGCTCGATGTAAAGCGTCTAGAGTACAAGTGTGATTATAAACACCTGATGCATCTAAATGAAGGCCGTATCAGGAGTATGTCTATATATCACATGTCCCTGACCACCGATACTGCGTTATTCGATCAACTCAGGACTTACAATCTATCATACAGCTACCTAAAATCGCTTCAAGACCATCAACTGCAATGGTCAAAACACTTTCCGAAGTTGGACACGTTTGATCTGTCACATAATGATATTTCAAAGATATACAGATTCGAGGTGCCGCTTCACACCCGCAAAGATCGTGTGACCACTATTAACCTCCAGTATAACAATATCACGACCATCACGGTAAACGATCTGGACAGATTCAAACTTATGGATGCGGTTTTCATAGACCTGAGGAACAACCCTATAGTCTGCAATTGCACTGAAAGCATGAAAGAGTCGACACAGTATATAAAAGAGCGGTATAAAAGCATATCCAACTTGAGCGACTATAGTTATATCAAACAGTTAAGATGTGCAAGTCCGGAACGGTTGAAAGGTCAAATTCTTAGTTCGCTTATTGCTTCAGACTCGTTATGTCCTAATACGATTGAAACGGAATATTTTATTGCACCTGTTATAATTCTTAGTCATCCATAGTGGTGTTAAGTGCTATACTTTTCATTCTACTGTTTACTAGATTCAACATAATTATCCCCTGTCAGACCAGAGAAGACCACGACGAAAGCAAGAAGTATGATGCTTTTGTAAGTTACAGTAGTAATGAAGACGACTGGGTGGAGCAATTATTTGAAGGTCTAGAAAAAATCTCACATGAGAGGATTGGGCAAAAATTCAAATTATGTCTGCACCATCGGGATTTCATTCCTGGCAGGACTATTTTCGATAATGTAATCAAAAGCGTCGAATCAAGCCGTCACACAATTATTCTATTGTCCAACCATTTCCTGAAGAGCGAGTACTGCCTGTATGAGTTTCAGGAAGCTTTCAGACAAAGCATAATGGATCAAAGACGTCATCTGGTGATTGTTATGGTTGAAGATATAGACGAAGAACTTTTACCACGTGACTTGAAACGCTGCATCAAAACATTCACGTATATCAAAAAGGACGATTACTTGTTTACTCAAAGACTGGTATATGCACTGTCGGTTAAACAGAAAGACAAAGTAGTGAACCAACTCCAGTCCAAATCAAAATACTCCAAAGAAAGTAAACGTACAAACAGTGGTATGGAATTAAACTCTCTTTCGAAAAGTAACGACCTTCGCATGAAAATAGAAACCTCAACGAACAGAGAATTAGAATCTATTATTTCCATTCCAAACAAAATAAAAATAAAACTAGCAAAATTAAAAACAGAGATAAAAAAACAGATGAACACAAAGAAAAATCGGAAACGAACAAGTAGTATCCAACACAAATAATGATAAAGCACATAGAAAGCCAACAAACGGTGAGTATCTTAATACGCCTATAAGCGTGAATGAACACATCGTAAGACAGTGCAGTGAAACAGACATTAAAAGTGAGCAAAATGAAATGTCCAACGATAATATAACACATGTCGATGAAAGTGTAACTTTGGACGAAGTTAGAATAATGCAAGATAAATTAACAAAATTAATGATAGACTACGTCAGGAGCATGTCGTCCACGTCATATGACACAGGGTATAGTAGTGACCGAACTGACAAACTATCTCCAGATGTCTGCTCCTCGAGGTTTAATTCCAGATTGGACAGTGATGAGAATGTGTATATTGTTTAGCGTTGTAACAAGTGACACATCTAGAACTGACAAACTATCACATGTTCTACCCAACGTATATGAGGTTCCAAAATGGGAGTGTTCTATTGTTAAGAGTTTAGTGTCGTAACATATTCTGAATCTCATTAAAACTGAAATATGATGAACTGTATTCATCATATTTATCCCAATTAATTGAGATTATACATATTTTATATTACTCTTCATTTTACGATTACAGTGTATATTTTAGTAAGGTTCAACTTTAAGTAAACTGGGCGGTCAAAATTATTATTCTATACTGACGAGATAAAGAAACGCCTCATCGGGAATTTCCGCTATATATTGTATGTACACTATGCTACTGTTAATCGAATGGTACATGGCTACGTAAGACCTTTCTTTTCGGAAAAAATACTAAAACAACACAAAACACAGCAAATAGTATTTCTTCAAAGTTTGATTATTGGCAGAGTATCTGTTTGGCTCAAGCATGTGAGCAAACTTAGGATGCAAATTTCTGCAAACTCTTTACGTTAAATACAGTACTAAAATAGTCATTTTTTCAAAGAGGAACTTCAATATTTATGAATTTCTTGTTATAAAGTGTTCTGTGATTAAAACGTCTACAACATCACAGTTGTGTCCTTTCTCTAACCAACTGCAACTTTGTTTTACAAAACATCTTGGGATTTCTTTGGAATATTATTTGGCCTAAAGTGTGCGGTATATACAATATATAGCGGAAATTCCCGATGAGGCGTTTCTTTATCTCGTCAGTATATATATAATTTGAGCAGTTCAATAATACACGTTTATTTTTTCTCTATATTGTAGACAGCGTGATTACAAACACACGAACGACATTATTCTTAAAGGGGGTACATCAGGATTTTTCTAGAAACATCTTAAATTATAAAATTGTTCCAGTTCATAATAAAACACTTATATCAATCAAAATATGATGTTAGAACCATTTTGTTAATGTCTAAACTTTGAAAACACCATATAGCTAGAACGGAATCGGAAGTAAAATGCTGAAATTAACCCTGGTGCGTCACCTAGGATAGCACGTATTACTGTGCAGAATGAATTTCTTTGCAAATAAGGGATAATTTTTAGGCTCATTCATTATGTTTTGGCCAAGTAGAATAGAAAATATCAATATTTGTCAATTTTAAGTCGGACACCTAGACCCCATGAAAAGCCTGATGTACTCCCTTTAATAGGGGGATATAACACAATTGTCGCTTTGTCCGCCGTCTGTTTTCCGTCAGTCACACCTTAATCTGCAACCTAACCTTGGCCATAACTTCAAACGTATTTCACCTATGTTCATAAAACTTCACACACATCTTCAATTCGTCTTTCATATTTTTTTATCCTTCCATCCTGGCAGAGTTACTCTCCTCTTCATTAAACTTTAACCTCCTTCATCCTGGCAGAGTTACTGCAGAGTTACTCCCCTCTTCATTACACGTTAACCTCTTTCATCCTGGCAGAGTTACTCCCCTCTTCATTAACCTGGCAGAATTAATCCCTCTTCATTAGAATTTAACCTCTTTCATCCTGGCAGAGTTACTCCCCTCTTCTTTAAACTTTAACCTTCAGTCTCACCAAGCTGATAACTGGCCATAACTTAAAATAAGCACATGGCAGGCGACACAGTTGTTGCGTGGAACACCTTCTAGCTTTATTTTAAGGTTATAAACTAGCGGTAGTTGTCGTCAGTAGCACTGATACACAACGACAGAAAAAAAACCGAGTCCAGATCTGCTGCTTGCTATATATACTTAGAAATAAAGGTTGATACGTACAGAATATCAAACTACATATATGGTGGCTCAGGGGTCCTTAATACATTTGGTTGATTGTTAATAAAAGACAATGATCATGGTTGATGTTGATTCAACCAGTTAAATTGTTGTGTTTTACTTCTGATCGAAGGTATTGACTATCCTGCATCGTAAAAATCCATATGGAAGAATCTTCCTCAAACGGGTTATCGATGAGTCGCCAGATTTTTACATGGAGCGTATTTATAATTTTGATAGAGCATCATCAAAAATACTGACCAATCAGTGACCAGAAAAAAGACATAACAATACATTCTGGTAGGTGATAAACTCGGTCTTTATCCTTGATGTTCAACCAAGTTTACTGTTAAAATTAATGTATTTACAGTGTGATTATTTTGAAACCCTGCATATTTCGTACACATTTATGCAAATTGATTCAAAATATGTATCTTTTAAAATCGAAACTTAAAAATTGTCATATTTTTACTCTGCCAAAGATTTTTATTTTACTATAGAACTCAAGGATAAAAACCGAGTAACACACTTTTTATCACCTAGTGAAAATACGGTAAAATCTGAACATTTTGTCAATGCAAAATTATGAATAGGGGGAAATTTAATTATTGTTTAATATTAGAAATTCTATAAATATGATCGCTTAGGTGCAAACGGTTTCTTAAAATACAATTTATTATCTTTATTTTGATATAAGTTTCATATTTTTATATTAAAAGGATCTTGGTCTATTTTCGAGTTTAAAAACACCAACTAGTGTCCTTATATGTTCTATATAAAATTCTTGAAATATGTCGAACATGTGTTTTTTAATTGTAAATATATCGCATAATGACGAAACTGAAGCCTTAGGTGTTTTTGTTAATGACACTAGTTATAGATGGTCTGTTTTACAAGCAAAGATAGCAATTTTGTTTAAATTATTAATTGTTGTTGTTGTTGTTGTTTGCGATAATCACATTAAGCAGACGATGCGGAGAAATATATATCATGAAGAGTTGTATGCATAAATGTTTAATTCATGCAAAAACCCATTACACATGTATTTCTCTGCCCAATGATGGTATTTC
Organism: Cyrtodaria siliqua; assembly: GCA_037043455.1. Lineage (NCBI taxonomy): Eukaryota > Metazoa > Mollusca > Bivalvia > Adapedonta > Hiatellidae > Cyrtodaria > Cyrtodaria siliqua. Next base: position 18,017 of record JAWPHD010006604.1, on the reverse strand, counting down.
CATTTTAGGCAAAACAGGAGTCAGAACGAAACTTTTGCTATATCAAAAATGATGGTATTTTTAACTTTTAAAAACAGCTTTTTATAGAATTTCTCACTATTATAATGCCATTTCCATAAAAAATACACTTAAAAAAACACTATTCTCAGTTATAGCTTATTAAAAGCTTGTTTCTAATAACGTATTTCATGTAAATATTAAACTGATTTTTTAAAAATGTGTTTTGCTTAATTTACTAAAATGCATTTATAGTTTCACTCCATATGGTCACTATAGATACATAATGATTCCCAATGAAATAAATCAGTACTAAACTATCACCAAGAGTTACATTTCGTGAAATGTTGTTTTTTTCAGTCGATTTCGATTTGAGGAAGATTCTTCCATATGTCATTGAGTACCTTCATTGTGGCTTTCTAGGCTATTGTTTTTTTGTATTATATTTACACGAGCATATTTTTGTCGTACTTATATTGCCTATTGATGCTGCCTTGTTGGTTAGAGATTAGATCATGGCGGGGATTTCTTTATTTACACTGTCCTGTTTTAATGGGATGACAGTAGGGTAAGTGTGAGGTTTGGTGCACCCTAGAACCCGTTTAAACCCCAGTGACCTATTTTGCCACAGACCGTTCCAAGGCGGTAGCCCTGTTGTCAACCATTTTGCGTTTGTGATGTCGTTCGCATTTATTATTACTTTTGCCTTCTTGTTTGTCTGTTTGCGTGTTTGTTTCTGTGTTTTGTGGTTGACTGTCCTCCTTGAATGCTACTCTCCCTGTCCGATCTGTTTATATTTCTCCCTATATTTAATTCTCTGACAACTGTGACTGTATAATAGAATGTCATTGGTCATCTATGTATGAAATATGGTGTCAGTACATCTGAATTGGTCGTTGTCGTCATCACGTGCGTACTAAGGCTACATTTGCATAGCTGTGTATACGGAGGGTCTCTCATATATACTTTAATGTCTACTGGAGCGACCATAGGGAAAGTACATAGGGTTACGTATTCGCTAATGTTTGATACCAGGTTGATATATAACGCAATATGTGTGCATAAGTAAAGAAATATACCCTGAGCATACAAGTGGGCCCCCAGCTACGGCAATCACCCCATCAACGTAAGTGTACTAATAGGAACTTCTAACGCCCCGTAGTATCAAATTCGAATTTAAAATCGATTTTGCATGAACATCGATGTTTTACTGAAGAAATCGTGCTGCGCATGCACCAGTCTTGAAAATACCTTATCAAAATATCGAAAAAAAGTATTGTGCAGTAATTTTAGATTACGGTTCAAATGCACCCATATGAAATTTCATAAGAAGGAAATGAAAAAAAATAAATAATATACCATATATTTTGAATGGAATCGGGCGCAATATTCTAATACTAACCCTGGTGCGTAACCTAGGATAGTACATACTACTATGCAAAATGAATTTTCTTGTAAATTAGGGGTCATTTTTAGGCACATTCATTATGTTTAGGGACTTTAGAATAGAACATGTCATTAAATGTCAATTTTAAATCAGACCTCGGGACCCCAAAACAAAGCCTGATGTACCCCCTTTAAACGACAAAGTTGATACTGGGGCTGCTACCAATACTGTTATTTGTCAGAATAAAATAAGTTCGCTTAAGAGATAATTATCCTCTGATACCGTGAATAATTAAATGCAACGCTATCAACAGCTAGTATTCATTAGTACAATAAACATGATTTTACATCATTTCTGTTAAAATAAAGTCTCCGTTTTTATACATGTTGTCTGGGTTTCTAAACAGATGACCAACAAATGCAAATGGTGGAACTGGAACAAAGGGCGCACCTTTATAAAAGATAATAAGAGAAATATATTTTAAATGTTGATGTACATGTGCATACATATATTGGTATGCATTTGAATAAAATTAAGTAAATTTATTCCACTATTCTGACATTAAAACTCATACAATTTAACTGCTGCCACTGTGGTATTGCTATCAGCTATACTTGTTTCAAGACTTTGATATGCAAATACAACGATTATACCAATATATACTGAGGGAAAAAAAGTTTAGCAAGATTTTTAGATGAAATAATACTGTATACAAGATATACTGACATTTTGGGGCTTGAGCCCTACGTTCATTTATTCGTTACGTCATTAAGATGTTCGACTGTTATTGATGTGTGTTTAATAAAATATTGTGACTATGGCAGTAGTTTCTTGATTTTACAACCAAAATGTATTATTTCCAGGGTGCAACAAAAACTTGTATGGTATAATTTGGTAGCAATAAAGGTCAGAACCAGTACGTTTAAAATATAAAAACAAAATAATATTGAATATTAACTAAAACAAAAAGGCCATTTGTTTGTTTTTTCTAAAAAAAACCCCACAAAATATTGCAATAAACAAGTAATACAAACTATTCATCGGACAAGCGTGTACAATGAATTATAGCATATATGGGCCTAAAACTAAATTCTTTTCACACAGTTCATTTTTGTACCCAGGCACAATTGGTTACATTGGATACAAAAAAACACAAAATAATTAGCCCAACATTTTTCACGAGATCATTTGTTGTACCCAGGCACAACTGGTTACATTGGATACAATAAAAATAGCCCAACATTTTTCACGAGTTCATTGTACCCAGTCATAACTGGTTACATTGTATACAATTAGCCCTATCTTAGTTTTTGATAAATGGTTACACAGGGCTACACCAGGTACAAGCTGGGTACAAGTGGGTACAACTAATAATATTAATAGATTTGGGGCACATTAGTTTGGGTACATGGTTACACAGGGATACACCAGGTACAAACTGGGTACAAGTAATATTAATAGATTTGTGGCAGATCAATGTTAGGTACATGGTTACACAGGGTTACACCAGGTAACAACTGGGTACAGGTGGGTACAACTAATAATATTAATAGATTTGAGGCACATTAGTTTTGGATACCTGGTTACACAGGGCTTGAACCAGACGAAATACTAACTCAGTAACTGGCTACAGCGTATACATAAAAATAATACAACAGTCCCCCACCCCCACCCACCCTCTCGAAATAAAATGTTTGTTATTTATTTTTCACATTTATATGTTGTTTTGGGCAATTCTTAGTTGTACCCACTTGTATCCAGTTTGTACCTGGAGTATCCCTGTTTAACCATGTATTCAAACCAACTCTGCCTCATATCTATTATATGAATGCTGTACATGCTTATTTAAAGGATGTCTTTAAAATAAAACTTGTAGCCAGTATCCGGTAATAAATAACATACTATGGAAACATTTGTGTTTTTAGGATATATCAAATATGGCCAAAACTACAATTTTTTTCATGGCCAAAACTACAATTTTTTTCACAAAATCCCCCCCCCCCCCCCCACCCACCCACTCGAAATAAAATGTTTTTTTTTTTTTTTTTACACATTCATTTGTTGCTTTGGGCAATTTCAACCCCCCCCCCCCCCCCCCCCCCCCCCCCCCCCCCCACCCACTCGAAATAAAATGTTTTTTATTTATTTTTTGACATATTCATGTGTTGCTTTGGGCAATTCTTACACATAAAGCTATTTTGCCTTCCGCATCGCGAGATAATTTGAACTCACTACGACAACCTTCGGACGAACTACGGCAGGGCGCCTAGCTATGACGAGATACACATAAATCAAGCGTATGCATTCACTTCCTAAAAGGATCGATGCAACACACGCTGATGAACTGTATCTCTACATCATAACCCACTCGTCTGAAGGCACAATTGACATATAGACGCATACATGCATACAATTATAGCTCATAAGAGTGGGCCACATTTAAGCATTCAACCACACACATCTATATTGAGACAGTGACAATGAAAGGGGCCTGATCTTGGGATACTGTGAATTCAGTAAATATATTAAAGGGAGATAATTTGAACTCACTACGGCAGCTTTCGAAATTTGGGATCTCGTAAGAGATTCACGTTCACAAAGCAGAATTATATATAAGGAGAAATATTTGTGAACTACAAGGACAGACAACCTTTGGACGAACTACGGCAGGGCGCCTAGCTATGACGAGATACACAGAAATCAATAGTATGCATTCACTTCCTAAAAAGGATAGCTGCAACACACGCTGATGAACTGCATCTCTACATCATAACTAACTCGTCTGAAGGCTCAATTACCATACAGACGCATTCATACATACAATTATAACTCATATGAGTGGGCCATATTTAAGCATTCTACCACACACAGCTATAATGAGACAGTGTCAATGAGAGTTGCCGGATCTTGGGGATAATGTGAATTCAGTAAATATATTAAAGGGAGATAATTGGAACATATATATATATATATATATATATATATATATAATTTGGTTTGGGATTTCTTGTAGCATTATGCATCTTATTCATACTTCACGCAATGGTTCAGACATAAAGCATTTGTCCCGATATCAAGTATCAAAATTACTTGTGTATAAATCATTTTAAAGTGTTTTCATATACATCTACTTTAAACAGATTTATGATACGAAGCTATATTGGATGAAACCCTTTTTCGCAATCAAAACTCATACTTATGGTAATAAAATAATAAATTAGGGAGTGCCTTTCTATTGCGCACGTAGGCAAATAAACTTCTTCCGAATGAAGTATCATTGACGTTTCATAAATTGTGCAATAAACGGACACATAATTTACCTGTGTTTGTTTTCAGACATATGAACGTATAAAACTCCCTTAATCTTATAAGTGGTCTCCTAACTAAGCGATAGTTGGTCCTAGGTATTCAAAAAATATACACGTTATGATACACTTGACTATCGTCGCAAGTGGATGTAGAAACAATGGCCCTATTAATAAATTACGGAAGCGTATTCGTGCCTCGTCTTGTTGGGTTATATTGACTTTCTCAATTTGAAATAACTCGAGTTGTTATGATATACATCTATAAATCGATATATTTACGTCGACAAAACACGATGTAATTCAATAAATGCAAAACAGCTAGCTCTGAGATCGATATTCGGTTAAACTTATAAGAAGGCATACTGAATACACAGCCGGGTTTGAATTTTGAGTTGGCTCTGAGATCGATATTCATTTTAAAGTAAACCAAGTCATGCTGAATGCAGAACTGCGTTTGAATACAGAGATCGATATTCGCTTTAAACCTACAACAAGTCATTTTGAATGTAAAGCTGGGTTAGCTCAGAGATCGATATACACCGAGTCATTTTGAATGCAGTGTTGGGTTTGAATACAGAGCTGGTTCTGAGATCGACATGCAATAAGTCATTTTGAATGCAGAGCTGGCTCTGAGATCGATATTCGTTTTAAACATATACCAAGTCATTTTGAAAGCAGGACTGTGTTTGAATGCAGAGCTGTGTCAGAGATTGATATTCGTTTTAAACATACACCGAGTCATTTTGATTGCAGAGCTGGGTTTAAATACAGAGCTGGCTCTGAGATCGATATTTGTTTTAAACATACACCAAGTCATTTTGAATTCAGAGCTGGGTTCGAATGCAGAGCTAGGTCAGATATCGATATTCGTTTTAAACATACACCGAGTCATTTTGAATGCAGAGCTGGGTTTGAATGGCTCTGGCTTTCAGATCGATAATCGTTTTAAACATGCACCATGTCATTTTGAATGCAGAGCTGGGTTTGAATACAGAGCTGACTCTGAGATCGATATTCGTTTTAAACGTAAACCAAGTCATTTTGAATGCAGTGTTGGGTTTGGGGTATGTGGGTGGAGGTGCACTCCACAGTTTAATGTACATTTCTCAATAATCAAACCCATGACAAGCCCTTAGCCTGAACCCTTGAGCAAAAAAAACAACACACCATCATTGTGTGATACATTTCTTAGAAGACAATAAAATTACCCATGTTTCTATACCAAATAGAAGCATCAAAAAGCATTTTCTGTACAACTTTAGTCCCATTTCTTTAAGATTACCACACCCCTCAAAACATGCTAAAAAAGCATTTTTAGCAATATTTCAAATGTCAATAAATAAATAAAATATTTTTTCCTAAGCATATCAGGGTCATTTCTGCACTCATCATGCTCTTGCATATCAGGAAATGCTAAATTGTACATACCTTCTTCGGCTGATCACCCCGTGAGTCAAAATCAGCCATTTTGCCTACTTTTTGGACGTTTTTGATAGTTTCACATTTTTCTATTTATAGCCTCCAAAACCCCCAAAGAATGCATATTCCAATAAACCAAAATAAACTTAGAAGTACTCAAAACGGAAACAACCCATCAAACATGCACTTCATAAGTAATATAAATACCATCCATGAACCTAAAAGATGCTTAGTTGATTTCTTTCTGATTTACAGAATACAGAGATGGCTCTGAGATAGATATTCGTTTTAAACATGCACCAAGTCATTTTGAATGCAGAACTGGGTTTGAATGCAGAGCTGAGATCGATATTCGTTTTAAACATACACGAAGTCATTTGAAAGCAGACATGGGTTTGAATGCAGAGCTGGCTCTGAGATCGATATTCGTTTTAAACGTACACGAAGTCATTTTGAATGCAGCATTGGGTTTGAATACAGAGCTGGCTCTGAGATCGATATTCGTTTTAAACGTACACGAAGTCATTTTGAAAGCAGACATGGGTTTGAATGCAGAGCTGGCTCTGAGATCGATATTCGTTTTAAACGTACACGAAGTCATTTTGAATGCAGCATTGGGTTTGAATACAGAGCTGGCTCTGAGATCGATATTCGTTTTAAACATACACGAAGTCATTTTGAAAGCAGACATGGGTTTGAATGCAGAGCTGGCTCTGAGATCGATATTCGTTTTAAACGTACACGAAGTCATTTTGAATGCAGCATTGGGTTTGAATACAGAGCTGGCTCTGAGATCGATATTCGTTTTAAACGTACACGAAGTCATTTTGAATGCAGCATTGGGTTTGAATACAGAGCTGGCTCTGAGATCGATATTCGTTTTAAACGTACACGAAGTCATTTTGAATGCAGCATTGGGTTTGAATACAGAGCTGTCTATTTTTCTTAACAGATAACATCAATCCTTATCCAGTTATTTAAAAAAGAGTAAATATTTCTGTGTTGTCAGTGTTACACCGTGATTATGGTGTATACTGCCTACCTCAATCCAAACGATAATGTCCATATTTTCAATTGGCATGGCGCAGTCGGTAGCGCGGCTTATTCAATCATCCGTGGTGCCACTGAGTTTAGTCGGTGTGTTCTTGGGCAAGACACTCTCCCTTAGCCTCGTCCTTCGGATTGGGACGTAAACCGGGCGGTCCCGTGTATCGGTTCTATCCTCCGAGCACGTTAAGATCCATAGGAATCTATTCGATAATAAAAGTAGGGCATGGTTCCCGGATTCCTATGTATCCTTCTCTGGGGCGGCTCTAAATAACCTATACTGTGTTGATGAGCCGTTAAACAACATTCAATTCAATTCAATTCGTTCCCTAAAGTCACAGATCCTATGTTACTATTTTTAGCATATCTAAAAACGGCCGCCATTCAAATGCTTAAAGACAGCAATATATTCTTAATTATGGCTTATCCCAAGGAACATTCACACATAACTGTTTTATTTTATGTTGGCTTCGATTTAGGCTCCTCTTAATATATTAAATGTCCCCCGACCACATGTTAAATATTTTCGGCACATTGCAAAATGTGGCTTACCCGAATTTACATAGAAATGTTTTATTTTACTTTTGATTTACGTTTAAGCTCTTCTATAATATAATAAATGCCCACCACAATCTCACCCCACTCCTCTGTTACTATTTTAGCACATTTCAAGATGGCCGAAATCCAAATGCTTAAAGATAGAATATGTAATAGATATTGTCTGGTCTCTGCGAGATGGTTTATTTAAACACCGAGATGGGTGTAGCCCATCGAGGTGTTTAAATAACCAACGAGTTGAGACATACTCTACCTTTTTTGTAGCATTGTGTACTTAGTAACACTGTGGCGTCAGAGCGACGTCCGTACTCTAAATTCCTCTATCTGGTAGTTGTAGTACGGTATAGCCATTCCCATAAGTTACCCTAAATTAAACGAGTTAATGCTTTGCATTCATCAACGGAAATGTCACCATGCAACAATTTCGTGTAATTTTTTTCCAGGTTAAGCCATAATTAAGAATGTGTAGCATGGTCGGTGACATTTCCTTGGATAAATGCATCATCATCACCTCTGTATTGTTTTAGGTGCTTCTTGAGTGATGGCAGAAAACAATGGTCGTCGCTCCAGCAAAACATGGAGTTTTTACAACATAATTTGAAGCAACCCTACAGTTCTGCAGATGAGAAGGTTCCAGACCTATTCTACATTTCTTTTAATTATATAGCGGAAATTCCCGAGTTGCGTTTCTTTTTCACTTTAATATATTTACTTTTATTGGCAAATATCGGTCTGTGTAGAATAAAATAAGCGCCAACTGTATTAGCCCGCTTTTCACGCACATAAAAGTCAACGTTTTCTTGACGTTATGTTGTAGGGATGCGGTTGGGGTCTCATAACAGGATAACAGCAAATTGAATTTAGATAGGTAATAGATAACAATGAATTAACAATACATAAAACAGTTCACAGTAAATAAAATCAAATAGCAATCGTAAATTTTACATTTTACGATAGGTGGTGGAGGAGGAGATTTGGGGACAAGATAAATAAATAACAGACAACATTAAATTAACCAAAAGATAACAATCAATATTATTTTAAAATAACAAAAGTATAAATTTCGCCAATTACAGCATAACACAACCGTTTAGTTACACAGTCTTGTTACCATCACGTGCTGCTTTTCATAAGTCAAAAGATATTTTAAATTTTTAAACGTTTAATTAACATGCAAAATTGTCTTATTGTACATGCAATTTCTCAAAGTCTAGCCAAAATCTCACCAACATTAGTGGCAAGTTCAACCATCGATTTTCATCCAGGTCTTTATGCTGTTCCGTGTAGCATAGAGTAGCGAAGAATGCAAACGCAGGCCGGGTGACCAAGGCTAGAGTAAAGCTTCTTTAAAAAGGTTGACAACTTAAAACGAGGTCATACCGAAAAACAGGTATGATCGATGATTGGTCAAAGTCAGTTTTTAAATCCTGAAAGGGAAGGTTACGTTTATTGTTTGTCTTCAATTGTGTTTTTGTATGCCCTTACTGGATATTGTCTTGTTACTCTGTCTTCTGACATGTCATTGAGTACTTGCTTGTGCTGCTGAAAACTCATGTAGCTTTATTCACAACATACGAGCCATGCAAACGTTGACTTTTATTTGCGTGAAAAATTGCGAATACAGTCGGCTAATCGCTAGTGGGTTCTTTAATCGGAATAATTTGCCAAGACCGATATTTGCAAATAAGACATATACATCATATGGGTTTATCTGTCCGAGACTAGAATGCACGTAACAAAGCGTAGTAAAGAAATCAGAAGCATGCCGGATGACCGAGGCTTATCATTCCGTTGAAATTTTATTTAATTAAAACATGACGTTAACCCGCATTGTTTTATATTTTTTTAGATTTTAAATCAACATATTGATATCACATAATCAACAAACAGTACATAGCTTGAAGTTTATCAAATAAATATCTCGTGTAATACAGATACTTCTCATTACGTCAAGTACCTTATATTGATATATTTTTATTTGTTTTGTTTCAACGCGATATAAAGAAAAGAAAAAAATGTTAAGTTCACTAAAATCGATTTATTGTACAATAAATAACCTTTTTAACGTATTTGTTTTGCATTTATTGAATTGTGTCGCGTTTTGTCGACATACATATATCGATTTATAGATATATATCATAACAATTGGAGTTGTTTTAAATGGAGAAATTCAATATAACCCAACAAGACGAGGCACGAATACGCTTCCGTAATAAATCAATAAATTATACGCGTTAAGATAAACTTGAATATCGTGTTATGTACGGAAGCTACGGAAACGTATTCGTGCCTCGTCTTGTTGGGTTATAGTGAATTTCTCCTTTTAAACTATCTCGAACTTTTACGATATATGTCTATATATCGATATATTTGTGTCGACAAAACACGTTGTAATTCAATAAATGCAAAACAAATACGTTGAAATGGTTCTTTATTTTACAATAAATCGTTTTTAATGAACTTGACATTTTTTTCTTTTCTATATATCAAGTTGAAACAAAACAAATAAAAATATATCAATATAAAGGTACTCGACGTAATGAGTATTATGTGTATTACACGAGATATTTATGTGATATACTCGGGTTCTTTATTTCAAGTTATGTACATTTTGTCGATAATGTGACATAAATATGTCGATTTAAAATCTAAAAAATGGTAAAACAAATCCAGTTAACGCCATATTATAATTAAATTAAATTTGCACCGAAATGATTAGCCCCGGTCATCCGGCCTGCTTCTAATTTCCTTGCTGCGCTTTGTTGTTCGTGTATTCTAGTCTCGGACGGCCAAACATGTATGATGTATATGTCTTACTTGCAGATATCGGTCTTGGCAGATTAGGCCGATTAGATTACTCACTAGCGATTAGCCAACTGTATTCGCCATTTTTTACGCAAATAAATGTCAACATTTGTATAACGTTAAGTTATAAATAAAGCTGCATGAGGATGGGGTGGGGTTGGGGGTAAAACATGTTTTCACTTTGAATAGGGTCCTAGGCATTCAAGCTAAAATTCATGAAATTCAACCACAGACAGTCTTGGGTTGCAGGGGGCTTCACCTGGACTCTATAACAAATGGTAAACTGCCCATAAGAATCCCATCTCACTCCTGACCCTCATAGGACCTTGACAACTGGGCAGACGGTATTATGCATCTTACTGGCAAATATTAGTCTGGGCAGATACTACAAAAAAAAAGCGCCCACTGTATTCGCTCGTTTTTCGCGCACATCAAAGTCAACGTTTACATTACAATACGTTGTAACTAAATAATCAGGGTGGGGTTGTGTATGGTGGGGGTAGCCGGAGGGGGTCTCATAAAAGGATAACAACAAATTGAATTTGAATAATAACAGATAACAATGAACAGTTCACAGTAAATCAAATAACAATTTTACAATTCACGATAGGTGGTGGTGGTTTGTTTGTTTGTATGGAGTTTTACGTCATTTTCAACACATGTAAGGTTATATCTGACAGTCGATTTTTATGTGGTGGTGGCAGACCATCCGTAAGAATCGACTCTTCCTCACGTACAAGTCAAGCTCCAAGTGGGATTCTAACCCGCGGTGAGAGGAGAGAAGGTTTACAACTTAACGTCGGTAGTGGAGGTGGGTGGGATGGGGACACTATAAATACGTAACAGACAACATTAAATTAACCAATAACAGATAACAGTTAATATTATGTCAAAATAACAGAAAACAAGTATAAATGTCGCTAATTACAGTATAACACAACAGTTTAGTTACACCTGTTGTCACCATGTGCTGCTTCTCACAAGTTAAAAGACATTTTAAATTTTAAAACTATTAATTAACATGAAAAATCGTCTATAGTACAAAAACTCTCTCGAAGTCTCGCCAAAATCTCCCCAACGTTAGTTGCCAGTTCAACCATCCATTTTCCCCCAGGCCATGGTGATGTTTCCCCAGGCTGATTCCGTGTAGCATAGCGTAGCGAAGAATTTAAAAGCAGTACGGGTGACCAAGGCTAGAGTAAAGTTTCTTTAAAAATGTTGACACCTCAAAATGAGGTCATACCGAAAAACGGGTATGATCGATGATTGGTCAAAGTCAGTTTTTAAATCCTGAAAGAGATGGTTACGTTTATTGTTTTCTTCTGGGTAGGTCTGGGTAGATAATACCAAATAAAAGGTCATGCAAACGTTGACTTTTATTTGCGTGAAGAAATTGCGAATACAGTCGGCTAATCGCTAGTGGGTACATTAATCGGCCTAATCTGCCAAGACCGATATCTGCAAGTAAGACATATACATCATACATGTTTGGCTGTCCGAGACTAGAATACACGAACAACAAAGCGCAGCAAAGAAATTAGAAGCAGGCCGGATGACCGGGGCTAATCATTCCGGTGTAAATTTGATTTAAATAAAGCACGAATTTAACTCGATTTGTTTTACCATTTTTTTTATTTCAAATCGACATATTTATATCACACTATCGACAAACTGCACATAACTTAAAACAAAAATCTCGAATATATCACATAAATATCTCGTGTAATACACATAATTCTCATTACGTCGAGTACCTTTATATTGATATATTTTTATCTGTGTTGTTTCAACGCGATATAAAGAAAAGAAAAAAAATGTCAAGTTCAATGAAAACGATTTATTGTAAAATAAAGGACCATTTCAACGTATTTGTTTTGCATTCATTGAATTACAACGTGTTTTGTCGACACAAATATATCGATATATAGATATATATCATAACAACTCGAGATAGTTTAAAATGAGAAATTCAATATAATCCAACAAGACGAGGCACGAATACGCTTATTTGTGCCTCGTCTTGTTGGGTTATATTGAATTAATCCAACAAAACGAGGCACGAATACGCTTCCGTAGTAGGAAGCGTATTTGTGCCTCGTCTTGTTGGGTTATATTGAATTTCTCAATTTGCAATAACTCGAGTTGTTATGATATACATCTATAAATCGATATATTTTCGTCGACAAAACACGACGTAATTCCAATAAATGCAAAACAAATACGTTGAACTTACGGAAGCGTATTCGTGCCTCGTCTTGTCGGGTAATATTGAATTTCTCAATTTAAAATAACTCGAGTTGTTAAGATATGACCGCAAGATTGAGGATATAAATTAAAAGTGACCACTCCTTCCAGGATTTAGAAACTAACGTTGTACACGTTATTCTTTATTACCTCGTTTTGATGTCAACATTACTCTAGCCTCGGTTGACCGGCATGCTCTGATTTCTTCACTACACTATTCTTCGCGGATTCAGAACCAAGTCCTGGGGAAATGGATGGTTGAAATCGCCACTCACTTTAGGGCTATTTTAGCGAGAATTTGAGAGATTCTATGAAAAACTTATTTACTATTTAGTTAATTACATGCCATTTTCTTACTTTTAACTTATGAGAAGAAGCCAGCACGCAAACACGCCTGCTAAACGCACTCTGATACATCTGTCTGTGCCGTGAGTGCTACTCAATGATAATATCGCATGACATTCAAAACTCTGACATTCCAAAACGGCCTTCTCGCATATCAATCATCAAAGTATATCATTGATGCGTAGGAAACGAAAAAAGTCAGTTATTCAGTACCAGTTACCGAAGAGTTCAGTTACCGCGGGAGTACCACAAGGCTTAGTTCTAGGTCAGATCTTTTACCTCAAATATAAGCAGACCTATCGGATAACATCACGTCAAACGTAACACTGCAGATGATACCACAGTGTACCTGGCTGTCTGTAGTTTCCAAGATGCTCAATTTCTGTAGCGTCACATTGACAAACACTTGATATCTGAAGAACAATGGGATATGGCGTTTAATCCATGTGAGAGTACAGCCATCAATTTAACTCGATCTAAAACTCTAATCGCATCTACTTACACATTGCATGGTCACACATTAGAAACAATAAGCAGTGCCAAATACCTGGGTGGCAACATAAGCAGTCATCTTACATGGAACGATCATATAAAAAAGGCCAGTACCTTCAGCAACAGAACTCTGGGTTTATTTAAGCGCAATATCTAAAGTAAAAACACAGCCATAAGATCAGCTGCATCTGGAGTCCTCATGCTCAACACAATATAGACAAACATTAATGATTTGACGAAAGGCTTAGTGGACTTGACAGCCTAGATAGCCTCATAGGAGGCTAGATGCATGTAGGCATTTGGATTGCAAGTAGTCATTGGCTTCAGAAAGTCTTCCTAAAATATTGTCAGTTCAGGATTTTAAGCATATTGCGACACTAGATTCATATGAGAAATCATTTTGCAACCACCCGTCAGCTCTCCGTCAAATTCATCTCAAGTTTGTTTATATTGTGTGGAGTATGACTAGACTGGGGAAGAACATCCGGACTAGTGCCTTGTACGCAGTTGATCTTATGGCTGTTTTTATTTAGTGCTTCTAATTGCTTCCAGTGTGTGACCATGCAATGTGCAAGTCGATAGGATTTGAGTTTTTATCTTGTTACATGGATGGCTGTACATATACCTGAATTAAAACTCTATATCCCATTCCTTATACAGATAGGGAGAGTTTTTTAAGGTTTCACTGCACAAATTGGGCATCTTGGAAACTAAAGACAGCCATGTACACTGCGGTATCATCTGTACAGTCTTACATTTGATGCGTCTTATCTGATAGGTCATTAAATCAATATGTATGAGGAATAAGATCGGATCTATAACTGGGCCTTGTGGTACTCCTGAGGTAACTAATACTGTGTCGGAATCAATGATTACCTATTGCAGTTTATCAACTCGTCCATATACCCGAAGTCGTCATGTACTGGTAAACATGAAAGTACAAAGAAAGACAAGTGCGGTTTATGTATATGGTCTGAAGCTTTGAGGTAGGGTTGTGAATAACTGACTTTCAGAATTCCATTTCTATATGTCGGAAAATAAAACCTAATAGATCCGTAAAAATGCATCTCCATTTCGTTATCTGCTCATCAGTGATTTTATTTGACGATTGTAACAGAGTCATACATGGGGGACTTAACTTATGCATCATCATTTCTCGTTTATGGGTATTTTTACTAACGCTTCAGCTTCAAATAATCCTGAAAACTCATAAACGGAGGCATACCAACAACATACAGACTGTGGTTACGGGTAAAGCGCCCCTCTAAAAATTCCGGATCATACATGTATGTCCATGTTACTGTAGATAAAATATCAAACAATTTCGATGCACGCCCTCAGTATAAAAAAAGTTCTCGCTCGCTTCGCTCGCTCCACGCATAATGGCTAATGAGTGGTTTAATTAACACATTGTTAAATCCTTTTATTTGAAAACGCACTTTTTTACCCTATCAATGCACTACCGCAACCGTTTTATGAGGCTAGAAACGGACCCGAAGATTGACCAAAATCTTACGCCCAGGCTAGGAACGGACCCGAAAATTGATCAAAATCTTACGCCCCCCATCAAACAATTTCGATGCACGCCCTAAGTATAATTTTTTTTATCCACGCATAATGGATAATGAGTGGTTTAATTAACACATTGTTAACTCCTTTTATTTGAAAACGGACATTTTTTCCCCCATTCAATGAACTACCGTAACCGTTTTGGTAGAAACGGACCCGAAAATTGACCAAAACCTTACGCCCCCATCAAACAATTTCGATGCATGCCCTCAGTATAAACAATTTTCTCGCTCGCTCCACGCATAATGGCTAATGAGTGGTTTAATTAACACATTGTTAAATCCTTTTATTTGAAAACGCATTTTTATACCCTATCAATGCACTACCGCAACCGTTTTATGAGGCAAGAAACGGACCCGAATATTGACCAAAATCTTACGCACCCCTCTAAGCTGAAATCCTGGATCCGCCCCTGGTTTTGTAAATACATTTTGAGATAGCTTTGAGTATGATTTTTTAATATTTTAAAGCTTTGTTATTAAATCTGTAAAATCACTGTCTACTTTCTAATTTAATACAATTGCTTCTCCTTGTTTAGCAATAAGTTTGATGACTAGTAAGTTCAGGGCAAATCAATGTGTAACATACCATAGCGGCCTTCTGTGCTGACTTTATAGGACTGTTTTTTTTGTTGTATTCCCTTGCCTACAATAGTTTCGCTATTTGCAATCATTGACTGAATTATATCCCTATAATACTCTGTAGCCTTTGACCTTCCTTCTAAGTCATTATATTTTCGTTTTAATGCTTCTTTTTGTGTTGTATTGTTTCTTTTTTTTTGTTTCCTTAGGTCTTTCTTTTTATGACCAATCTGGTTGATAACTTCATCAATGTTCTCAGCTAAAAATGCACGTCCGCTGGTAACGGGAGGACATAATGTCCTACCGCAACTCTAATGATTCCGGCATCTGGGTCAATCATAATTGCTGGTTTGGCATGCTTTGTTTTTTTATGAGGCTCTTCAGCAAATAACTGCTCCAACCCTTCTTTTTGATACTCTTCCATTTCAATTTGATCGCCAATAGATTTTGGAAGAGTAGCTAATTGCTGGTTATTTCTGGAAGGATAGATAACTGCTTAGTTAACTGTTCTGACTGCTCTTTTATTTCGGTAGTTACCTGTTTAAATATTTCTTTGTATAATTCACGATTAGCTCATTTTTCTAGCCTGTTTCGAATAACTTTATTTTCATATTCTTTAACAAGATTACATGATGACTGAATTTTAGCGTCTAATTCTTTCCACTTTAGCAAAGACATATATAATTCAAGGTTAGATCAAATAAGATAAGTTAAGATAAGTTAAGATGAGTTAAGATACGATAGGTTATCTTGGTTGTAAAACATCTATGAGTTACTTTTTAGTTGTTTTCTTGGTTACTTTTTTGGCTAGGGACTTAACTGGTGCATTGGCAGCTTTTTGTAATTTGGCAATATTTGATAAGGCTAGTGCTCTTTGTTTTCACGCGCGTGCTATTCTAGCCATAATCTTTTTCTTTTCTTCTTATGTTCTTGTTGTGTTAGCTAGTTGCTTTCTCAAACCATTTAATTCTTCCTCTGTTGCAATGAGCTGCCTTGTTGGTTCCTTTTATACTTCCCGTTTTTTTTGCGGCCCTGGGAGCTTTTCCTTCTGTTGGTTTTGGTTAAGAAATATAAAAAAGGTCGGACAGGGAAAGTAGCATTCAAGGAGGACAGTCAACCACGAAACACAGAAACAAACACGGAAACAGACAAACAAGAAGGTAAAAGTAATAATAAATGCAACCGCCTTTTTAGTTACTTTTTCCATGCCGTAATCTCTCACTTGATTAGCTTTAAAATATTCTTTGTCTGTTCCTATTTTTTTCCAAATGGGATTTGATTTATTCCACAATACATTTTAGACATTATTAGTAGGTTAGCAAATATTAATATTATCCAAGTATTATTATAATGGAAATTCCAAACTATGATATGAAGACAGAAAACGGTAATTTCACATAACAGATATGGAACAAAGTGGCATAAAGCCAGACTCTTGTTTTAGGATGCTTACATGTGGTAATTCAGGTTCTGGCAAGACAAACACATTGCTTCACATGCTGTTATTTATTTATTTGCTATAAATTTAGAGCAGTACAAATATAAGGTTTTGTCGCAAAAACTTGAAAAAATAGCAAAAAGTAATAAAATTCCAGTTAGAGACATATTAGAATGTTCAAATGATGAATTTACCGCCTGTGAATGATTTGGACTCGGATACTTAAAATGTAGTCATTTTTGATGATTATGTTTGCGAACGTAACCAAAATGATATTATCAATTATTTCATCCAAGGCAGACATAAGAATTGTTGTGTAATATTTATCACAATCTTACTAAAAAACACACAAAGACATTCGTTTAAACTGTTCTCATTTTATTTTCTTCGCAACTCCAGTTAATCGTAAGCTGGGTATGCTTTCTAATGAACACGATCTTAGCAAAGATCAGTATAAAAAAGCAACTGACAATCAATATGACTTTTTATACTTGGATCGCCCGAGAAAGTTAGCGAAGCGTAACTTCATCGGTGATATATAACAAACCCAGGAAGTTAGCGAAGCGTAACTTCATCGGAGACTTATAAGAAAAGCTGTATATTAATCTAATTACATTATATAATGGGAAATTTTAATGATACTGGAAGCGAGGAATCTAGTTCAGGCAGTGTCAATATTACACATTTTGGCATTGTGGTAGAAACAGAAACACCTCGTTAATTATCTTTACAAAGGTAAAAACCAGGAATATGTTTTAAGAAGTAACCTTAACATGGCCAATAACAGAATTATCAATGTTGATAATCCCACAGATCCATATGATGTA